>SNQJ01S0009380.1:31261-47941 GCA_010110895.2 Picea sitchensis | reverse complement strand
AAATAACACATACAGGTTGCGAGATTTGGAAGGTGAAGAAGTTTTCAGCAGCCCAGTGAATGGGCACTTCCTAAAGAAATGTTTTGTATGAGCCTCTGATGGCTCCTTTGTTTGTAAATATTGTTCTTTTTGTTTCTTAGTTCATTTCTGTTTTAATTTTTTGCGGCCTAATAATGACTCCATAGCCCAACAACGAGGCACTGGAACTGCAAAATGAGTCCTTAGAGCATCACAGGGACGACTCTATCCCCCATGGAGCCTAATTTTAGCAACAATTATGGTATCGGGCAGCAAAGGTACGCGGGTCCGCAGGACTGCGCGATAAGTGCCCAAGCGCAACACATAGAAGAAATCTGTTTGGGGCCCGAGTCAAGCAAGCGAGCCTGATCATGAACATGAGAAGCAGTGAAAGCTCCACAGAAGGGCTTCATCGGGAATCGAGATATCAGAGATCCTGGGAGCGATATTTTTGAGCATTGAAGAATCGCGATACGTGATTTCCTGATTGGTGGGGAACAACTGCCAATCGTGGAGAACAGGTGGCAGGATTTCACGATGGGGAGCAGACCGTTGACGGGTCAACAACCACGAGCCACCGGGGATCGGGGAATCGGGAGTCTGGAGGATGCGTGCTCATGAACATCACAAACCGTGAAATCCCGACGGAGAGTATGGTCGAGGGCATATGGTAGTGGTCACTTGGACCCGAGCCTAGTCGAAGGGCTAGCACGGAAGGCGCATCGACAATCGGAAAATCGCAAGTCCCATGGACACAAACATCGTGTCATCGTGAACGCCGAAACTACGATGGAGGGTTTAACTACGGTCACACAGAGGTAGCCGTCATATGGTTCATGTTCTAGCCGGTAGGGGCTAGCTTATGGAAGCGGAGCTCATCGCAAATCGGAGGATTGGGAGTTCCGGGTACATGTGCACCTCGGCACCGCGAACCCCAAATCCCCGAAACCCCGAAACCCCGAAACCTCATCACATACCTATCCCTTGCCGCCACGTCATATCCCCGTGTCATGCTAACCACAGTTTTTCCCGGCCCCTGTGTTCCTCCACATGGCTTGTACACTTCAAAACCCATGAATTCTGCCACTTGCATTTTCCCTATCACTTTCCCTCTGCCACATCCATCCACATGGACTCTCCTCATCCCATATCCACACCGTACATGCCTAGTCACCCCTTCCTGATCACCGTCCATTCACCACTTCACGTCAAGTCCTCCAGTCATCATGATGGCCTCCACGTCTACCCGCTAGTCTCGCCCTAAATTCTCCGAGCAGATCCAAATGGTAGAATGAGGAGGCCCCCATGTCCTGTAGGTACAGAGTCGACTGGGGCCTTTCCCGATCCAAATGAAACAGTTATTGCAGCAGTTGATGGTGTTTGGACATCGTTTCCACCATAAATGGAAAGTCCAGAAATGACTGTTATCTTGTCAATTCATTCACAGGTCCTTTTGAGCGCGATTGCGTCTGACTAAAGTTCACGACTGTCCAGAGACTGCAGGTGTAGTAAACATGCAGACGTAATGTCTTCAATGCGATGCCTCGAATTGGCTTCTATGTTTTTGCTCTAAGTATTTAGAGGAGTTTTCTCACATTTTTGTAGGTTTCGATGGTTGAGCAGAGCTCCTGGTTGTAAAAATTTAATGAAGCACTATTTTCTGGTTATTTTCTGGACTTATGAGACTTCTTTCCTGATGAATGCCAGTTTCTTTACATGTTTGTTATATTGTGTTAGAGCAGCTCGGAATTGGAGGATCCAGTCGAGTTGTAGCTATTTTAGGATGATGTTGTAATGGATCACTGTAATGGTTACAGAGTCTCTAATCAGTTTCTGTGTTTTCCTTAACGTTGAATGTCTTGGAATTGGAGGATCCAGTCAAGTTTTCTATTCAGTTTCTTGAATCCCTGAACCAGGAGGATCCTGTGTTCAGAGTTTTTCCCCTACAAACTACTGCAAGCCTGTGGCCCAAAGCTGTTTGTTCACCTCTCTTACTAAGTCTTCCACCTGCTCATCTTTTAAGCGACCCACTGGTTGAAGTTAGGATTCCAGACCTCCTTTGTTCTTTATGTACCAGTCCCAGTCCCTGAGTTAGAGTAATATCTCCTCGAGTCTTTATCTCCATTTGATCACCCCTTCATAAACAAATCGTGACTTTAAACTGATGGGCGTTGGGCTCTGCTCCTGCAAGCAATCCAGGAGTGACTTCTGACGTTAACAAGTGTTGATCATGGTGTTGCTTGTACTTGGAATTGGACTTCTGCAAAATATCTTGAAATTGTTGGCGGATGTATTGGATTCATTCAATGAACCCGGTGGCTTTTTCAGAATTGGTTTGAGTATGAGATTATTATGCCTGTGTGGACGCATGATCCAGGTGGATATTGGTGGCCACCCACTTGTTCCAACTAGCTCCTCTTGTTAGTTTTTAGTTCAACACGTTCTTTTGTACTTCTTTGTAATATTGGGATTTACACTTTCAGGGCTGTCTGAATCCCTACACATCTTCCACGTGGATACTGGTGGCCTTCCACCTAATCCAACTGGTTTATTTTGTATTTTTTCATGTCAACGCATCTTGATGTACTTCTGGGGCCATTTTGAGGCCTTAAACAATGTTATTTTGGCTTGCCACAGTCAAACTATAGACTGAGTCATAGTTTGACATCGTAATGCACAGTCATTGAAAATACCTTTCCAACGAGATATCATGCACCTAAAACAAAGATCATATGAAAAAGTTACGACCTCGGGAAGTTAATGTACTAACTTATCCAAATGGGACCCACATGAATTTTGGCGTTTCATCTCCTAGGGTTAAGTTTTTGGATGTATAGGATTTTTGAATTCATGGTTATCATAAAAAGGCCTTCAGATCCTCATTGTAATAATCATCTAGCAAATGAGCATAGCCGTCACATCTCTTCTCATAGATAAAGCTTCCACCATTCTAGCGAGTCTTGCGCTTTATATTTTTATAGTCTCTTTACAATTATTTCATTAATAGAAATCAAGTATTGTTGTATTTCTCTGTTTCTGGAAATTTTCATGAGTGTTTCATTGTAATATATCTTCTTTAATTTTGTTTCGAAAATAATCTGGATCAATGGTATCAGAGTAGGATGATCTTGATCATTTTTCAATGCATGTCCCTGATAAGGTCCGAGTATAGCCAGTTGGGTCTCAATCTTGTCTCTCTTGAGGAAAATCACTCTCACACACCCAAGAAACCCTCGATGGTGGAAGAAAAGAAAGACGACGAAGAAGAAGATTCTATTAACCTGTTGCTTGAGCAACCTCTCGCGTGACAAAGGGACGAAATGATGGAGAATTTTGCACAAATCCTTCAATCCCTGCTGATAGCAACAGACGCACCTTCATCAAGCAATCATTTTGTAGGAATATCTCCCTTGAAGGTACAATTTTATTTTGATATTCCCATATTTGAAGGTCATATAGATACAGATTCCCTAGAAAAATGATTAAATCTATTAGAGGGTTATTTCTCTTTTCAAAAAAATTCTGACAGGGAAAATATCACCTTCACACTCCTCAAGGCTCTTGTCAAACATTGGTGGGAAAATTACTGAGAGAAAAGTTCCATAGAGAAATATGGAATATATGGGGTCGATCCCACTTGGAATTTTTTTCTGGATGCGTTCAAAAAACAATACTATCCTTTTGATAACTATGAAGACCAGTACATGAGATGGACCACACTACGACAAGAGAAGAGCCAAACAATGTCGAAGTTCACAAATGATTTCCTTACTTTGTGCACCAAGATGGGAATCAAAGACTTCGAGTGACATCTGGTTCTGAAATATCATGGGGCTCTACATAGGTACATCCAAACCGAAATGGGTTTCCTAAACATCTCATCATTGGGAGATGACTATCGATATGCTATCAAAATCGAGCAAAAATATAGGCACCAGAACAAATGAGAATTCAGGTCTGCAAATCTGCCACAACCAAAGCATGGTAAAGACGACCCTAACCAACATCATCTAGAAAACCAGTCCAAGTCATAGGACAAAAAGGGTAAGGGAATACGAAGAATGGCACTGGGAAGTGGTGTGAATTCCACAAAATCCCCTGGCACAACACCGATGAACGTTGCTCAAAACAATCATTGGTGGCCGAGGTCAAAGACACAAAGCCGAACCCTGATTCAGAATATGATCCATAAAATATTGAAAATAGACAGATCATAGACACAGACCTCACTGCTACTGTCATGACCATAACAATTCAACCAGAAGAATCAATAGATCTTGAAGAGGCAGAGCGCCTTTTCCATTCATAGATGTGGGTGAAGGGGACCTCGTTGCATTTCATTGTTGATAATGACATCCAAAATAACCTCATCTCAGCTAAGGTCATCAAACAATTGGGGTTTTCGACAACACCACATCCGCAACCATACAACATCGAGTGGATTCACTAGGGACGAGATCTCCATGTCAGCCAACAGTGTCGCCTGTCCTATGGCATCCAACCCTTCAAGGATGAGGTAGTGTGTGATGTTTCCCCTCTTAATGCCTGTGATGTTTTTTTGGGCCAACCATATATGTGGAGATGTCATGTTGTCTATGATTCTAGACCCCATAGTGTCATTATTAATTTTGGAGGTCAAATCTATAGGATTCTAGAGGTATTTTCGACTACTAATCCACCAAAATAGTGTCACAAGGTAATCTCCCATAATACAAAATTCATCCTCTTCACATTATGTTCAAAGAATGCACAAAATATTGCTACATCCACTGCAGCCTCAACACTTTCTATCTAGAAAAAACAAATTTTTTCTTCACCTACAATGGTGCCTACACAATTCTCCATGAAACTCAGAGACAACAGATTGGTGGAGCATATTCAACCTTGCCAACAACATGCGTGTTACAGTCTTCCACAAACCAAACAACACAACTTCTCCAACAAATAACACAACTCAGGAAGATTCAAATTCAGAAAATGCTTTCCCCTCTTCCCTGGGAACTCAACGCAATGGATACCATTTCTTCCTAAGGGATGAGGATTGATCCAGGTAGATATTAGTGGCCACCCACCTGTTCCAACTGGCTCCTATTGTCAATTTTTAGTTCAACACATTCTTTTGTACTTCTTTGTAATTGTGGGATTTATACTTTTTGGGCTGTTTGAATCCCTACACATTAGGTGGATACTAGTGGCCTCCCACCTAATCCAAATGGATTGTTTTATATGTTCTCATGTCATCTTATCTTTTTGTACTTACAGGGCCGTTTTGGGGCCCTAAACAATGTTATTTTGGCTCGCCACAGTAAAACTGTAGATACATTTAGAGTTTGATGGCGTAATGCGTGGTTCTGGAAAAGACCTTTCCAATGGGCTATCACGTGCCTAAAATGGATATCATATGAAAATGTTACGACCCATGAAGTTAATGTACAAACTTACCCAAACAGGGCCTACATGACTTTTGGAATTTCATCTCCTAGGGTTAGGTTTTTGGATGTCTAGGGTTTTGACATTCATGGTTATCATAAAAATGCCTTCAGAGCCTCATTGTAACCATATTCTGGTGAATGAGTGTAGCCATCACATATCTTCTTAGAGATAAAGATGCCACCATTATAGCGAATCTTGCAGTATGTATTTTTACAGTCTCTTTACAATTCTTTCATTAATAGAAATCAAGTATTGTTGTATTTCTCTGTTTCTGAAAATTTTCATGAGTGTTTTATTGTAATATCCCTTCTTTCATTTATTTCTGAAAATAATTTGGATTAATGCAAGGAGTAGTGCAACATCCATGGGACCCAATGGGTGAATCCCCACCCCACCTAGTTGAGCTATGTATTGATCTATTGTAACTGTGATGAACATAGGAAATACTCTCATCTCATGCGCGTGGATTCTTGGAATTGTACGTACGCAAGATATGCATGATCGTCATGTTGACGACCTCAGTTTGGCCATTTGTTTGGGGGTGGAAGGCTATGGATTTGGTGAGTTTGGTGTCCAACCGTGACTAGAATATCGACCAAAATGTGCTAAGGAACCAAATTTCCCGATCTAAGATGATGGTTTTTGGGATCCAAAAATGTACCCACACTCATTTGAATAATAGCTTGGAAGTGGCCTCTGTTTTTATGCTCTTCTTGCAGGTGGTCATAATCACCATCTTAGAAAATCGATCAACAACCAAAAAAGAAAAGTCATTTCCATGATTGTTTGAAGGAAGGCCTAACTTGTAGTCCATCGAGATGGATTCTGAAGGCTCATTGGGAGTAGGAAGAGGGGTGTACATGCCTTGTTTTGTAATGGTTAGTTTGGCTATTGTGCAGATTGTATAGGATCTGATATACTTGTTGTCATCTTGTCAAAGTTTCAACCAATAGAAATGTTGATGCATCATTGCCACTGTCTTTTTTACGCTGAAGTGTCCTACCACCCGACTGTAATGAGATTCCCAAATCATCTTCTCTCGCTCGCTTGATGGGACGTAGAGATGACCCAGATGGCACAACAACCTGTCTTGAATATGGAAATCAATGAAATTTTTGTTTTCTCCCATCATATGGTAGGTAGTGGAGAAATTAAGATATCTCTCATAGAGTTGGGGCCATCTGGAGGTCTCATGTCTGCATGAGTGTAGCATCGTGGTTAGTTCTACAAATGTAGGTCAATTGAGGTAGTCAATGCCATGGTTGGTGCTCACTATCTTATACTTGATGTTGAGATGGAACTGCTACAAGTATGTGGACCACTTCTGATGGCGATCATTCTACAATTTTCCTTGTGTCTACATGAACTACAAAGGCTTATGATCAATGTGGATGATTGTCTCCTTCCCAAGAATGTAATACCTCCATTAGCGGGAGACTTGTAAAATGGAGAACATTTCTTTGTCATAAGTGGGGTACTTACAAATGATATTTGAGAGTGTATCACTATGATAATCCACATGATGTCCATGCTAAGTGAGAACTCCACCCACAACATAGTGTGAAGCATTTGTCTCAATCTCAAAAGGATGTTGTACGTTGGGTAATGAGAGAACCGGGGTTGAGCACAAGCATTGCTTCTAATCATTGAATGCTTTTCTTGTGACTGGCCCCACATAAAATTTTGGTTTCCACCACCCCTGGTCACTTGGATAAGGGCCCATGCAATGTGGGAGAATCTCATAACGAATGTGCGATAGAAATTCAAAAGGCCTAAGAATCTTTGAAGCTCAGTGAGTTTGGTTGGGGCTGTCCAATCACAAATGACCTAGATCTTGGCTGGATCGACATGCACTCCATGATAATCAACAATCTATCCTAGGTACTGGACCCTGTTCATACAGAATGATCATTTTTCCAAATTTGCATATAGATTGTGTTTTCACAGAGTGTGCATAGACTGCTAAATATGTTGCAAATGTTCCTCCCAACTCTTGTTGAATATGAGGATGTCATCCAAATAAACCACCACAAAAGAATTGGTGAAAGGCAACAAGATATCATCCATCGTCCTCATGAGATTCATTGGAGAATTTATCAAGCCAAAGTGAATGACTATCCATTCAAAAAGACCTTCATTGGACTTGAATATAGTCTTTCATACATCGGTCTACTCTATTGGGACCTGGTGGTAGCTGAACTTCATATCTATCTTATTGAAGTATTTGGACCCATTGAGTTGGTCAAGGAGATCGTCAATTAAGGGAATTGGGTACCAGTTCCTAACAGTGATTTTATTTAGGGTTTGGTAATCAATGCAAAGTCACAAGGTCCCTTCATTCTTCTGCACAAGCACGATTGGGCTTCCACAAGGTGATGATCTTGGTCGATGTGCCCCTTTTTGAGAATCTCTTGGATTTGGTGCTTGATTTCCTCATTTATGAAAGAGATAGACTGGTCCATTGGGTAGCAGTGCATTAGAGGTTAGATTGATTGAGTGATTGACCTAACAATGCATAGATACCACAGTGGGTGAGGAGAATATGTATGTGTATTCTTCCATGATCTTATCTATTGTAACCTAGGTCTGCACCCCTGCCTCTCCTCTCTCTTTTCCATATGCCTTCATCAATTTTTCTTCTTCTGGTTGGTTAAGTCAGTTTTCCATTACTGGGTGACTTGGTTCTTATTCATTTCTTTCTTGATTGAGTCTTTGTGCATTTCTATTTCTATTGTTTCTTGAAGGATAATTACATGTCGTATTTTCTTCAGAATGCTTGTCATCATGTTTGCCATTGATTGAGCTCACAACAGGTCGACCAAGCCTTTTTGTATGCACAAGAAACGCCGGTGGAAAAATGCAGCAATCCAGAACGGTCAATTTTGGGCTCAGATTGTGGGAACAAATAGGTTAAATTTTGACAGTGGAGATCCATCAGGCCAATCAAATCAACGGTTTTTGTGCATTCAGAGTATCGAAATCATGCGGGGTTTAACATCAAGAGAGAATACAAAAAGTACAATAATTACCTGAAGTCCCTAAGTGAATCTGAACCATCCATCAACAAGGACATGTGGAGGTAGATCTTTCACTTCAGAGACTTATCACTTCGAAAGGTTTGCAAAGCACTAGAACAAGAATTACTCAAAGTCTCAAAGTCCCGAGAGCCTGCCACATCACTACGAGCTCGTACCACTTCGAGATATTTCCAAGCACAACATTCATAAACTCCTGAAGCTCGAACACACGAAGTCCTGAAATGAATTTGGATTGTCCAACAGCAAGGACACATGGAGGCAGATGTTTCACTTCAAAGACTTAGCACTCCGAGATATTTCCAAGCACAAAATTTACAAACTCTCGAAACCCAAACTCCCAAAGCAAATCTGGACTGTCCATCGATGAGGACACACGACAACTTCAGAGGATTGCGCAAGAAAGGAGACGAAAACTACTGAAGCTCAAACTCCCAAAGTGAATCTAGACCGTCCAGATCCAGAGGCCATGTGGAGGAAGATCTCTGACTTCGAAAATGCACCACTCTAGAGGATGGTAAGAACTATGCATTGAAAAGGCCCCAAGCCCGAACTACTGAAGTAATTGCGGGCCATTGATCTCAAATCAACAAGAATTGTTGATCCTTCCAGCAGGTAAGAAAGGAATATCACCTTGATCACAGATTGCTACACGATCGATGACCACACTTCATTGTGGGGATGTAAACTTCTCGAACATTACTTTTCCAAAGCAGTCTCGTAATTGGAACCATGGTATTGTTGGAAAGGTAAGTGGAATCTTGTGGGAGATTGCAGGGGTCGGAGCAGTGTTGACCCAAACCACCCTCGACAACTTTCACGATCACATGATTATATGACATAATATCACCACATTACGTCCACTCACACTCCCGCTACCACTCGACTTTCGCCACATGTTCCCTCAACTACTCCCCATATCACTTATCACCTCCACGCATCCTATCTTCCTATTGGATGCTCGCCTCAACGTCTTATTGTTCACAAACAGGTCATCATAGTGAAAGTGAGGAGAAGGGCCAGTTACATTCGAGACAAAGTGTTCTTAGCTTCTGAAAGCTTAGACACAAAAAGAGAGTTAAGTCTCAGACACAGGTCGACGCAGAATGGTTCCAGAACACTTCAACAAACTACCTCTTCCTCAAGAAGAGATTTGCTCATGCAACCAATTGTTTCCAATGGCCTCCAGAAACTCGCAGGCATGCCATTACTCAACATAGAGCTTTGTTTTGTCACTCCAAGGCCTATTTTCTGCCAATTTAGTTCCTCCAGCGCATGCATCAGTTATGTCTCAGAAACAATAGTAGTTTTTAGTTGATTAATTCCATCATTTTATTAGATTAGATACAAGAGTGGTCTTTTGTGTGTGATAAGAACCACTCTTGCTGATTAAGTACAGTGTTTTAGTAAAGTTAATAATTTGATCTACAAAAAATTACCTAAAATTAGGTCTCAGTCCCCTAAGGATGAGAACCTCTGCAATTTTGTTAAATAGGGGGTCTTTGATTATTTTGAGGGTCGAATTTTTTGGGAAAGGCTAACACTACATCAGACTGGTTGGACCCGTTCTATGCATGGATTAAATCTCTCTACCTGGTGAACATACTCTTCATGACAATGTTTCGTTCAAATCTTCATGTGTTTTTATCTTATCTTGAATGCAGTTTTTGATTTGTGCAAAGTACATGTCATTTCCTTTTAGCTATTGTGTAACTTGTCTTTATTGATATGAAACCTGCAAAAACAACTAATGCTTGGTGAATATTTGTTTTTATCGCAACCTGAAGGAGTTATTGTGTCTTGATACATGTTTAATGTCTTGAAATGATATTTTAATTATGGAACTTCTTGCAATAGATTATTCATTTAGTAGGTTGTTGTTTCCCTTCGTTTTTTAATATTTCACTGGTCTATCATTAATGTGCCACTAGCCAAGGAGTACCCTCATCCATATAATTTTTCCAACCCAACCTTGCTTTTGTCTTGGTAGAACAACCCTCTGACCAAACAACAAAAATTAAAAGAAACAACCATTCTAAACTAATAGGTGGTCTATCTTTTCCCTTTAGTAGTCAGGTGCAGACCTTAGGACGAACATATTCTAGCGTCGTTGTCGAGGAACATAGTAACGAAATATATTTCCCTAGGAGAAAAAAAATGATCAGATCTGATATTTGATGGTGAATAAAGACCAGACACATTCAGACTGCATATCATTCACTTGGAGATTCCATGGTTAAAGAATCCAGTGGAGACTCCACAATTTTAAGAAGTCATATTTTCATATGGAAGCCATCTTGACTCAAGGGTTTTCTCCATTAAATTTGTCAGTTGTTCTTGGTTTTTCAAATGTTGGGTTTCATGAAATCATGCATTAGTGGGGAATACATCGTGAGGATGTATTAATGATGATGTTCATGTACTCATTAGAGGGAGATTCTCGTGAGTGGTATCGATCCTTGCCCCTCCTACCATCTCCTCCCTGGAATAGTTCCATGTTGCATTCAGTAAGCATTGTAAAAGGCTTTTTCTAGTTGATTTACTTTTTGATAACTGTTGTAAAGAATTTTAATCTCATATTCGATAGTTAATTATTAGTTCTTCTAGTAGTGAAAATAAAGGGGACTTTTCTGTTGAGGAAGATTCAGTTACATATATGTCTTCTTTTGATCGTTTTATTCAAAAAGATGATGTTGGGAATTACATTAATGATGAAATTGATGATAACAAGGATTTGGATACATCTTGCATTATTCTAGGTGACTCAGATAGTCATTGTTATGATACATCTATTGTTCCATGTTCTCATAAAGATTTGATTAACTATGAGGAAAGTGATGTTGAAGGTCACGAGCAAGTTTTTCCCCTTCCTTCTGAAATTGTGGAGCAACAAGAAATCTGTAAGTCTGAAGATGACATTCTAGACCTAAAACGAGGAAAAACCAGCAATGCAGAAGACATACCCGTTCATTTCAAACAACAAGATGAGAAATATCATGAGTATTTTTCTGCCCTTTATGGTTGCGAATCACATGAATTTCATGATCCTTTTCAACGAGGATAGGAGAAACACAATCTTGTCTATAATTCATATCTTACACAACAACAAATTTCTCCTCTTAACCGACTGGAGGTTTTTCATGAGTTTCAAGATCCAAAAGCGAGATGGATGGATTCTTATTTTTCCAAAATTTCAAAGGTTGGAAGTTTTAGCATGATCATCATTTGCAACTCTAAGTACCAGATTCCTGCCAAATTTTTGTCACATTTGATATATCCTCTTCAGATTATTCTAAACAATGACCTGCATAGAGTTGTGGTTCTCAGTTAAATGTTTTCTTGGTTTCAATGGAAGTGGAATTACACATGATTGCGTTGGTTTTCAACTGAATAGAGTAGGTAGTAGGAGAATAAGCTCATAGTTCGAGCAATTTTTTTTTTTTTTTTAATTTTTAGTTCACAGATTGTTTTTCAGTGTTTTCATTTTGAGTAGCTTGTTTAAATAAGAGACTCCATATCACAACAAGGCACTGGGGTGTAGTCTTAGTTTTTAATTCAATAAAATGCATGGATGAGACAGAGTAGCAGGTAACACAGGGTTGGAAGACAAACAAAGGTAAGAGATGGAAGGTAAGCGAAGTTATCTAATATCAATGCACCGATCTATAGCTCTTAACACCTCACGGGGATGAGCTATCCCTAGTTGGAGCCAATGTTGTAAACTAGGTCTGTACCACTGCCTCTCCTCTCTCTTTTCCCTATGCCTTCATCAATTTTTCCTCTTCTGGTTGGCTAAGTTAGTTTCCCATTACTAAGTGACTTGGTTCTTATTCATTTCTTTCTTGATTGATTCTTTGCACATTTCTATTTCTATTGTTTCTTGAAGGATAATTACATGTCGTATTTGGTTCAGAAATTTTGTCATCATGTTTTCCATTGATTGATCTCACAACAGGTCGACCAACACTTTTTGTATGCACATGAAACACCCGTGGACAAACAAAACAATCCAGAGTGGTCAATTTCGGGCTCAGATTATGGGAACAGATAAGTTAACTTTCAACGGTGGAGATCCATCAGGCCAATCACATTGACGATTTTTGTGCATTCGGAGTTTCGAAATCACACGGGTTTTAACATCAAGAGCGAATCCACGAAGTACAATAATTACTCGAAGTTCCAAAGTGAATGTGGACCGTCCATCAGCAAGGACATGTGGAGGCAGATATTTCACTTTGGAGACTTAGCACTCCGAAAGGATTGCAAAGCACTGGAACAAGAATTACCTGAAGTCTCGAAGAGCCGAATTCCTGAAGTCCCAAGAGCCTGCTACGTCACTACGAGCATGTACCACTACGAGATATTTTCAAGAACAACATTCATAAAATTCCGAAGCCTGAACACTCGAAGTCCCGAAGTGAATTTGGACCATCCATCAACAAGGACACGTGGAGGCAGATCTTTCACTTCGGAGACTTAGCACTTTGAGATATTTCCAATCACAACATTTACAAACTCTCAAAGACCGAACTCTCGAAACAAATATGGACCATCCATCAACGAGGACACACGACGACATATATCCCTCTTCGGATATATGAAACTTCGTAGGATTGCGCGAGCAAGGAGACAAAAACTCTTGAAGCATGAACTCTCGAAGTGAATCTAGACCATCCATATCCAGAGGCAACGTGGAGGCAAATATCTCACTTTGGAAATGCGCCACTCTGGAGGATGGTAAGAACTATGCATTGAAAAGGCACAAAGCCCGAACTCCTGAAGTAATTGTGGACCGTTGATCTCAAATCAACAAGAACCATTGATACTTGCAACATATAAGAAAGGAATATCACCCAGATCACATATTGCGACACGATCGACGACCACACTTCATTGCGGGGACGTAAACTGCTCGAACATTAATTTTCCAAAGAGGTCCTGCAATTGGAACCATGGTATTGTTGGAAAGGTATGTGACAACTTGTGGGGGATTGTGGGGGTCAGAGCAGTGTGGAACCAAACCATCCTCGACAAATTCCAAAATCATGTGATTATATGACATTAGGTCACCACGTCACCTCCACTAACCTCCATTCACCTCCACTCACACTCTCGATACCGCTCAACTTTCACCACTTGTTCCACCGACTACTACCCATATTACCTATCACCTCCACACATCCTGTATTCCTATTGGACGCTCACCTCCACGTCTTCCTATTCAGGACCAGGTCATCATAATGAAAGCGAGGAGAAGGGTCAACTACATTTGAGACAGAGTGCGCTTAGCTTCTGAAAGCTCATACACATATAGAGAGTTAAGTCTCAGTCAAAGGTCGATGTAGATTGGTTCCAAAACACTTCAGAAGACAACCTCTTCCTCAAGAAGAGATCTTCTCATGCAACCATTTGTCTCCAGTGGCCTCCATTTTCTCGTAGAAATGAAATTACTCAACACAGAGCTCTGTTTTGTCACTCCAAGGCCTATTTTCTACAAATTCAGTTCCTCCAGCACATGCATCAGTTCTGTCTCAGAGACAACAATAGTTTTTAGTTGATTAATTCCATCATTTTCTTAGATTAGATACAAGAGTGGTCTTCTATGTGTGATAAAAATCACTCTTGTTGATTAATTCCAATGTCATAGTGAAGTTAATAATTTGTTCTACAAACAGATACCTAAAATTAGGTCTCAGTCCCCTAAGGACGATAACCTTTTCTACTCTGTTAAATAGGGTGTCTTTGAATGTTTTGTGGGTCAGATTTTTTGGGAAAGGATAGCACTACATCAGACTAGTTGGAACCGTTCTATGCATGGATTAAAGATCTCTACCTGGTGAACATACTCTTGATCACCGTGTTTCATTCAAATCTTCATGTGTTTTTATCTTGTCTTGAATGTTGTTTTTTATTTGTGAAAAGTACATGCCATTTCCTTTAAGCTATTCTGTAACTTGTCTTTATTGATATGCAACCTGTCAAAATAGATAATGCTTGGTGAAGTTTATTTTTATCGAAACCTGAAGGAGTAATTGTGTCTTGATACACGTTTACTGTCTTGAAATGATATTTTAAGTATTGAACTTCTTGCAACAGATTATTCATTTAGTAGTTTGTTGTTTCCCTTTGTTTTCTATTATTTCACTGGTCTGTCATTAGTGTGCCACCAGCCAAGGAGGACCCTCATCCATATCATTTTTCCAACCCAAACTTGCTTTTGTCTTGGTAGAAAAACCCTCTAACCAACCAACACAAATTAAAAGAAACAACTATTCTAAACTGATAGGTGGCTTAGCTTTTTCCTTTAGCAGTCAGGTTCATACCTTAGGACCAACATTATCTACTTGCTTCTGCTACATGGAGAGATCTATTATGGAGGCCATGGATGTGGCTACAAATTTATTCTCCCTTTGAGCGTGAATTACAAAGAACAAAAACTTTTTGGTTTGAGAGATGACCTTCTTGCGTTGCTTGGAAAAGATAAAAGAAATGGCAGCAGGTGGGAATACTTCGGGTATCCTATACAATTTTCTGTCCAAAGTAATAATAACACTACGAGGCCTAAAATCATATACTCCATGACATTTCCATAAATAAGGTTGGCCCAAAAGAACATCACAAACATCAAGGGGAGCAACATCACACAATACCTCATCTTTGAAGGGCTTGATGCCATAGTGCAGGCAACATTGTTGGCTGATGCAAAGATCATTCCCTTGGCAGAGCCATCTGATGGTGTATGGATGTGTGTGGTTTTGTCGACAGATCCAACCATTTTGATGACCTCTATTGATATGAGGTTCTACTTGCTACTTCTATCAACGATGAAGTGCAGTGGAGTAGCCTTCACCCACATATATGAATGAAATAGGAGCTTACATTCCTTTGGTTTATAAGGTTCATTGGGTTGGACCTTGGTGATAGCAACGGTGGTATTGGTTTCTACGTCAATGATACATATCCCTTTTTCTAGTTCTGACTCAAAGTCAGATCCCACATCTAATTTAGAGACTTTCACCCCAACCACCAATGACTTCTTTGAGCGACATTCAATAGTGCTATGTCGGGGGATCTTATGGAACTTGCACCACTCCCATATGTCTTTCTTTGTCTTCCCATTGTCCTTCTTTGTTTGCGGCTTAGACAGGTTGTCCTGAGGTTGTCCGTCCTTGTTTTGTCCTTTGTTCTACTGTTTGGGGTCGCCTTTTATCCGCTTCTGTTGTGAGGGGTTTGCAGACCCAAATTTAGGCATTTTGTTTAAGCTTCTACTCATTTTGACAACATATTGATAGGCCATGCCTAAGGACGAGATGTTCAGAAAATGCATTTCTTTCTGGATGTATCTATGCAGACCATCGCGGTAGTTGAGCACTAGATGTCGTTCAAAGTCTTTGATTCCCAAATTGGTGTGAAAGGTATGGAATACATTGGTGAAGTATGGAACTCATTTTTTATCTAGGAGGATCTTGGTGACTACCCACCTATTCCAACTAGCTCAAAACAGTTTTCTAGAAACTTACTATTTTTGACAGTTTTTTGGGTCCCAAACTTTCGGGGCCATTTTGAGGGCCTAAATGACGTTTTATCACGATATGGAACTTGACACAATCCAAAGGATTTGATTGATCCCCTAAATTAATCTGCTTATCAAGACCTTTCCAATGAGCTATCATGTGCCCTAAACTAAGTTCGTATACAAAAGTTATGATCCAGGGAAGTTGATACACTAACTTACCCCAACGAGGACCACATGACTTTAGGTCTTTCATCTCCTAGGGTTATGTTTTGGATGTCTAAGGTTTTGGAATTCATGTTTATTGTAAAAATGCCTTCGGAGACTCATTGTACTCATCTGTTGGTTGTTGAGCTTGATTATCTTCCTGATTCATAGGTTTTTTTTTTCAACCATGTTTATACCCCATGAAGACTGTACACCTCTCCATGCAGGGAGGTTGCATGGGGGCTTACTCCCCCTGTGAGGTCCGGGGGGATGATCTTCCCTGTTAGGGTCCTAACCCACACATAGGTAGAACAATATATTCAGATGTAATAAAGTTCAATATTAATAAGACCTTTCAATAAAATAGAATAAGGCGGATGTAAGAAGACCTAATATAAGCTTCCGCTTCTAGAAGGATCTTCCTCTAGATGCTTCTGTTTAGTATAAATAGGATTCGAGGGTATGAGAACCCTA
>SNQJ01S0009380.1:0-31251 GCA_010110895.2 Picea sitchensis | reverse complement strand
CCAATTCGATCCTTCAGATTTCAATGGTTTTTAATGGTTTTGGATTCCATTATAAATAAAAAATAAATATAATGTATAGATTTCTAGTTGAAAGTGTAAGTGATGTAAATATAATGTATAGATTTCAAAGTAAAAGTTTTACTGTCTATATATATACATTTTTATAAATATGTTTTTAATATACAATAAATAACAAGATAGGTTTTTCATGGTATATTCAAAATATGTAAATATTATTTCAAAAATTAAGATAAAAGTTTAAGTTAGTTATTGAGAATACAAGAAGGGTTATGAGTTGTTAAAAGGGAAAGGGTAAGGGGACCAAGGGGATGATAAATAATTCTATGTTTTTTTTCGGAGTTGCCTAAGCCTCCTAGTCTTCATCTTTTCACCATGTTCCTTATTAAAAGCCCTAACCGCTATTCATTGAATGCAAGTGGTGTGCTTGGTCAGAAAGTCCACCTTCCATAGTTATGAGACCATGGGGGTTAACTACAAGGAAATAGACATGGAAGAGACTCCATCGCTATAGGAATTTGAACCTCCTAGGAATTCAAACCTTCACTTTCTTCGTGCCCTCTCCCCATTGAAATTTGAATTGACCAATCCATCTTCTATTACTATTTTACGCTATTCACACTCACTCATGCATTTGAGGTTATGCGTGAGCATTTGCATTCACCCTATATAACCAGTGGAACCATTTTCCATATCCACACACCTCTGAGTTCTGGAGCTGGATTATTATGATGGGAATTGCAATTCAAACACGTAAATGGCTAGATAGAGCTAAGAAAGAAGAGATTATGAACCTAAGAAGGGGGATGGAAGGTTGTGGAGGAGCATAGACAATGGTTTGGTAGGCAGGCATTCCCATTCCTTGTAGATCGATGCTTATTGAGTGCTTAAGAGCTAAGAGATGTCAATGTTGAGTTGATCTCGAAAGTAGACAAAATAATGGACTTTTTATGCACACATTGAGAACACAAGGAGGAGAATGATCCCCTAAGGAATTGTTAAGTAGAGAAAGGAAAGGCCTTTTAGTACCTCTGCACAAACTAAGAACACAAGGAGGAGGATTTCCTAAGGGACTATTGATTAAAGAAAGGAAAGGACTTCTAGTATGTGCCTCAGAGATTCTTTTGTATAGAAAAGGTAAATTCTTGGTGTTGTGTGGGGCAATGAAGGGAGTGTTGGTAGGGCTCCCTAGAAGGTTGTCTGCAGATTTATGTGTTGAAAAACTTGGGTGAGCATGAGAGAAATTGGATTTGGTGAGTGATTATTGGGTATGTGTTATATTATTTGCATGACTAGTCCTAGCATCTACTACGTTGCGTTGAGCGCGTTGCGCCCTCAAGAAATTTTTTTTGCCTCAGGAAATGTGTCGTATTTTTGCCTCGTTTTTCATGTTGCCTCAATTTTTCGTGTCCATTGTTGGGTAGTTTTTCGGCACATGGTTTTTGCCGATGGTTTTCTATTTCCGGTTAAGGAATTAGAGTTTTCGACTAATCCAAGTCATTGGGTTAGGCTTTTGGATGTCGTTGGCTCCTATATGTATATTGTATTGTAAACAATGTATCACTATGAATGAATATAGAATATGTTGGTTTTCCCGGTTTCGGTTTCCAGGGGAAACATTCTCTGTGTAATGTGTGTATTTTTCATTATATCTTTTATGTTCTTTTATTGAAAATCTATTTGCAGTAAAAATTGTACAAGTTTAAAATCTACATTTGGTATTAGAGATTTTTTGGCTTCAGGGGGAAGCCTTTGTGGTCAAGGGTTTGGCTCGAGACCGTGATAAGCCTTGTTATAGTGGGACATCTGTGGTATTGATTTTTCAGGTGAAAAGAAATGACGAGCAGTTCAAAAATGGAGATTGAGAAGTTTAATGGGGAAAGTTTTGAGTTGTGGAAGCTCAAGATGGAAGATCTGTTGGTGGACAGAGATCACTGGATCACGGTGAATCCAGGTACTGCACCTACATGAACTTCAATAAATGACTGGAAAAAGTTGGATCGGAAGACGAAGAGCACAATTCAACTGTGTCTCTCAGATTCAGTATTATTGAATGTGTCAGAGGAAGCTACAACCAAATATTTATGGGATAAGTTGGGGAAGTTGTATCAATCTAAGTCCCTACTAAATAAAATTTTCCTGAGAAAGAAGTTGTATAACTTGAGGATGAGAGATGGTAACTCGGTGGCAGAGCATTTGAATGCCTTCAATACTGTGGTAAGTCAGTTAGTATCTATTGAGATTAAAATTTCAGATGAAGATAAGTGTATTAGTTTAGTTTTCTCTTTACCAGGCTCGTGAGATAGACTGGTTGTGGCCATAGGTAGTAATACAACTTCCTTGAAGTTTGATGAAGTGGTCTCATCCATGTTGTCAGAGGAGACGAGATGGAAGAACATGGAACGACAGAACACAGACACATTATTTTCAAGAGGATGCTCCCACGAAATAAATAAATCTAAGTCCTCAAGTGGGATATCTAAGTCTAAGGGTAGATCTAAATCTCCCAGAAAGTTTGTAAAGGTAAGTTGGAGATGTGGAAAAGAAGGGCACTACAAGAAGCAATGTAGATCCAAAATTGAGAAAAATAAGGGATCTAAAGAAACTCCATCTACAGAACAAAAAACCTCCAAAGGAAGAAGGAGGGGATGTGTACCTGGCTTCTTCAAGCCCACATGCAGATCATAAGGCCTAGTTGGTTGACTCAAGTGCATCCTTTCATATGACTCCCCACAGCGAGTGGTTCTGTGAATATGAAAGGTATGATGGAGGTAATGTTTTCCTAGGTGATGATTCGACAACCAAAATCATAGGACAAGGAAAAGTCAAGGTGTGGCTCATATATGGAAGGATTAGAACACTACTTGGTGTTCTGCACATCCCGGTTTTGGCCAAAAAATTGATTTTTGTAATAAAAATGGACGATGCAGGGGTAAAAACAATATTTGAAAAGGAAACCTATGGGATGGTTCGAGGAGCAATGGTGTTGCTGAAGGGAGTTCAATTTGGAACTCTATATAAGCTGCAATGAAGCACTATTAGTGATGGGTGTAATAGTTCCATTGTTTATGATATTGGAGTTGAAGAAGAAAGAACTCCTACAGTCTCTGGAGAAAAGGTTATATTGTGGCATCAAAGACTGGGGCATATCGGAGAGAAGGTTCTTCAACTACTACACGGTAAAGGTATGGTTGAAGGTATGTCTAACTGCTCTCAGGATTTTGATTTCTTTGAACATTGTGTATATGGGAAGCAAAATCAGGTAAGATTCCCCTCTGGTGCAACGAGGGAAGAAATTTTTTTACAACTAGTTCACAATGATGTGTTTGGACTTGTGTTGGTTCCATCATTGGGAAAATATGTGTACTATGTCTCATTTATATATGACTTCTCAAGGAATACTTGGATATATTTCCTCAGGAATAAATCTGAAGTCTTTGACAAGTTTAAAGAGTTTAAGGCTCTTCTTGAGAATCAAACAGAGAAAAAAATTAAGGTAGTGAGGACATATAATGGAGGAGAGTTCTGCGAGAATGAATTTAAAGAATTATGTAAGAAGTGCAGTATAAAAAGGCAGAAGACTACTTCATATACACCTCAACAGAATGGATTTACAGAAAGAATGAATATGACATTGATGGAAAAAACATGGTGCATGATCAGTGGTGTCGGGTTAGGGAAAGAATTCTTGGTAGAGGTAGTGGGTACTGCATGTTACTTGGTCAACAGATCACCCTCATCAACGTTGGATGACAAGACTCCATAAGAGGTATGGACTGGTAAGAAACCTTCTCTCAGACATCTCAAGGTATTTGATTGTGAGGCCGATGTTCATGTTCCAAATGAAAACAGGAGTAAGCTAGATAAGAATAATGAAAAGTGTATCTTTATTGGGTATAAAGATGGTCTCAAAGGTTATAATATTTGGAACCCAGAAACTAAGAAGATTGTGTATAGTCGAGATGTGGTATTTAGAGAAATAAAGGATGGTGTTAAACAAGAAGTCCTACCAAATAAGGAAGAACCAGAGAAAATAGAGTTTGATTTAAAGGATGATGAATTAGACTCTACAGAAGAACAAGAATCAGAAGAAGAAGATCCTCATACTCCAGTATTGAGGAGATCGATTCGAGAAAGAAGGCTACCGGAAAGGTATACTCCATCTTATTTCCATTTAAATTTTGTTTTGTCTATTATTGATGATGATCCTACAACTATCAGGGAGACAGTGGATTCATAGGATGGAAATCTCTGGAAAAAGACCATGGATGAAGAAATGGCAGCCTTGGATAAGAATGAGTCTTGGGATCTAGTGGAGTTTTCGACTAGAAGAAATCCCATTGGAAGAAAATGGGTATTTAAAAATAAGATCAATGCAGAAGGAAAAGTGGAGAAATGCAAAGCCCGGTTAGTAGAAAAGGGTTATTCCCAGGTTGAGGGAATTGATTTTGGTGAGATTTTTTCTCCTATTTCCAAGTTAACTTCTATAATATTTATGTTATTTGTTGTTGCTGCATTTGATTTTGAAGTAGAATATGGATGTGAAGACAACATTTCTATTGGCACAAAGGCAGAACTAGGGTTCAATGCTACAACAACGCACCAACACAACCCTAACTACTGGCCCTTTCGACAACACCTGCGAAGCAGATGAAGTCTCGCCCGAGGTAGAGGCAGGGGTGGTTGCAGGACTCAGATGTCTACAACCTTAGCTGGGAAACATATCTATTATTCTAACACTTGACAGAGCACTCAACAGTCAACGTTCATCTATATCCAGTCTTAGTTACAATGTGGTTAAACCCTAGTTACGAAGTATCAGAATATTCATTTAGATCTAAGGTATTTAAGCACTAAGGATATCCACATAGGTCATATCCATACTATTAAGCACATAGCATTAACATACCTATCTAGCATTCATCTATATTGAAGAACTAAGCACATTAACATATAGACACATCAACACATCACACAAAGCAGAGAAACACAACATGTATGTGGTTCACCCCCACCCTGGGGCTACGTCCACCAACTCTTTGTCTTCTTTATTAGCTTCTTCAGTCAGTTACATGCATAGAGCCTCAAAAACCCTACTTTGCAGAGTACAGGGGATCTGTGCAGCTCGATAGATCCTCCTTCCCCGAGTAGATCTAAGCACACAACCTTCCACAGTCTCTTACAATGACTTGCACTTAGCTCTGCAAGTTTCACACAATATGCACAAAGCATTTACAACTCTTGATCACATAGATCCAACTCTAGCACTTAGCCATTCCCCCCGCACTAAATCGCCTTAGCATCTATTTATACATACAAAATAGGCCTAAGCATGGGTAAACCCATGGGTCGACATACCATACCCATTACATAATCTCGAATCCCAAAAAGGGACCTAAAAGGGGACGAGATCCCGCGATCTCCACTTCGTCTTGCGCTCCACCTTCGACAGTCTGTCAATGTCCCAAAATAGGTCAAAAGTGACCAAGGATCCTCAAAAATTGATCAAGGGCCAACATACCCCCAACACTCACCTGTGACTCGTCTTGAGTCACTATGATCTGACCAATTCTGCTTCAAAATCCTCGAGCTTGGCTCAAGCTTCTTCGACTTGTTGTTGTGCCATGGCCTCCTGTTCAGTGAACTCTTGTATGACCGCTTTGTTTACAGGTCCCTCTAGGCATTGTTCAACTGCAGTGATGACTTGCTCTAGTTCCGCTCCTCGACCTTCTACCTCTGTGAACAATTGGTAAGCCTTATCCTGTACAAGTTGGAGCCTCTGAGTCACTTCCATGACTTTGCTCTAGATAGTGTGGACTTGCTATTGGGCAGTGCGCTGCTCCTGGTATTGCTTCATTCTTTCCACAACTGGTAGGGGCTTCAACTGCGCCTGTATTGTCTTTGCTTGATACTTCGCCTCTTCAAGATGCGATTCCAGTGCCTTCAGTTTTGGATTCTCAATGAGTTTCTCATAGGTCTAGGCACTTCGATCAGTGAGTTTCTTACATTCCATGGCAAAGGTTTTGATTCACTCAACTATGCTTCGAGCAGTTGCTTCTCTTTGATCCCTCACATCTTACGGGGTGTTGGGCACTGTGCGGAGCTCTAAGTATATTATTCATTGTTGTAGCTGTTGGATAGCTTTTGCAAGTTGTTATAATTGATGCGTGACTCGGTCTTCTACTTGTGGTTCTAATCCTATCACAGAGCGGAGTGCTCTGTTGACTGCTTCCTTCACTTCAAGTTCCTCTGTGAGAAACTGTTCTTTTTCTTGTTGCATCTATACTTTATCTTCTTCAAACTTTGTCTGGAGAGAAACCTTCTTCTGTTTTGCAGCTCTGCGTTGTTCTACGATTATGCCTTGCACTTGATTCAAGGCCTGGGTGGATTGTTCTGTTTCTTCTTGAGCACGACAAAGGTGAGCTTCGACCGCTTCAGCTAATCATTGGAGTTGGGCTGGCTCATCTCCCAACTCTAGTTCTCCTGATGGCAGGGGCGTAGTGGAGGCTGTGTGATTGGACTGAAGGGCCGTTTGTACCCCTTGGAGTTTGACCTCAATTCTATCATACATTTCCTCATGCTTAGCTTCTTGTTTCTCCACAATTTCCAGCGAAGCGTCGTTTAGATCTGCGATGATGAATTCAAAATTATCAACAGTAAGCACTGTCTTCATATTGGTCACGGTGGCTTTTGATTTCTTCTGGGAAGAAGGTTTTGGGGGAGAAACCTTCCTCTTCTTCAGGAGATCAACCTCGTCTCTGGGCGATGTTACTTCACCTTGCTTCTGTTCAACTCCCTGGTTGTTTATCTCTTCTACTTTGTCATCACCCTCTCGGTCAGGTGATACTAAAGTAGTCTTTCCTGAGGCACTGCTTAAATATTTAACCTCTTCGATCTTCTTCGTTCTGCTGGGCCCGTGTGTATCATGTTCTTTATGCATGGTCTCTGGGTTGTCAGGGTCAAACATCTCTGTAGGGTCTGCGGGAATAAGGAGGTCTGCGGACCAGTCCTTAGTGATCTCCTCCAGGAATTATTCCATGAGTTTGTAGTACGACTGAAGTTTCTCCTTACGTTCATCAGCCTGTGTTGTTATGTAGATGAAGTGATGATCTACGCAGAACTTCATCAGGGGTCAGAACCTCTATAGGGTGTTCGGGGTCATGCGAGGTTCAACTTCGATGGCTCTCTTCAGTTGAAGGTAATATGTATGAAAAACAATGTTCGACTACCATTGTTTGTTCATATCACTCAAGTACCAAAGTGTGGTGAACTTCGTAGCAAGCAGCTCAAACGGTTCAATATCTGGAAAGGTCGCACCTTTCTGCATCTCCCAGGAAACAAAGGCAATGAGGATCATGAGCCAACTAAAGTGAAACTCATAGCCCTGATCCTGTGCTTCGTGACAGTCTAGTTCCGACTGATTAACTAGGTACTTCGCCTAGTTCATCTACAGGCCTTCCATGCACTTCCCTGCGAGGTCAACGACAAAGCCTGTGACCTACGTAGGTCTGTTATTCCTTACTAAATTTTCGGCTATTAACTGGAAAGCTAGGCACACTGTGTCATTCTGGATGGACACTACCTTGTAGCCTTGTGTCCTCTTTTCAACATCGTCGTATGTATCTTTCATATTTTGTGCTAGTGCGCGATCTGTGGCTTTTCTTGGATAGAACTCCTACGGGTTGGGTCCTTGCATACTTAATTCGGTGATCCTATGGATCAACGTCGAATCGACTATAATATGATGGTCTAGCCATAAGTAACCACTATGGTAACATGAAAGTAATATCTTGACATTGGTGTTCACTTCCTGGTGCCTTCCGAAGTGTGGGATCTTCATTACATTTAACAGGGTCGACTATGTGAGGTTCATCGTCCACGGTTGAGGGATTATCTTCGAATTCTTCCCCTTCGTCCTGGTCAAGTATTTATACGGGGAAAGCATGCTATAGTTCTTGCGATCTTCGAGGTTGAAGTCACTGAACTTCAACACTGCGATCTTGTCCTGCTACGCGTGAACTGCGCATATCCCCTTTGGGAGGTACGCAGTAACCATGGAGTACTCGAAATCTCTTGGAACGCTATCTCGAGTCACCGTGTCGGCCAGAGGCGGGATGTAATCGAGAAATATGGTTGGGATCAACTTCGCATTTCCTAGGTCATCTTTGTGTTTGGTTCTCTTTTTCAGTGATGATCGGGATGATTTGGCTCCGTGAGAAGTGGACGGAGAGGCTTGAACTCCTGTCGTCGATGACATTTGTATACTTGTAGACATTGCTCTTTCATACATTACTCTTTCAGTCATTAGGTCAATGAGAAATTCTTCGACAATTTTCTCTACAACGCTAAGCTCATCCGACATCCACTCTCATGGTTGAATGTCTCGGTTTTGAAGAGTAACTAGTCAATGAAATGGGATGGATGGCAATAGCACGATGATCACTGTGCGAAATCAACTATTTTGCAGATTCAGATTCACGGGTAGAAAAAATTTTCTCATTGCGTGGCGCGACGGGATAAATAGATAACTTGGCAATGGATCTCTTGCAATGGGTGAGAAACCTTCATTAACTCAGTTTTGTCCGTTATGGCACGGTCCCAACGGTCTGGTGGCAAAATTTCTGATCATAAATACTTTTCTACCCATTTGGGCCGTCAATCTAACAGTTATACTGTTCCCAACGGCTATATTTCATCGCCATGTCAAAGTGCCATGTGACATTGTTCTGATATCTTGATGAAGTTCCAATTTTGCAAATTTTCCTTCTGCGAAGTTCCCTCTGGAACTTTCTGTAACTTTTCAGTCTTAGCTCTCTTCTTGCTTAGTTTTTGGGCCTTCTTTCTAGTGATCTTCATCTTGGTATTCCTTTTTCCATTCTGATTCTTATCTTCTTTTGGTAGAGTAACTTCGCGTTATTGAGATTCTTTCCTAGAAATCAAGGGTAATACTTCATCTGTATTTGGAATAGGTACTTCAGTCTTCTATGGGTCTTCTAGTGTTCTTCCCACTTCGACATCCAAGTCTCTGGTGTTAAATAGCTTCTCTTGGTTATGTTGTTCTTCAATCAAGTGGGCAATCCTCCTAGTCATGAAATATTTTAACTCTTGTTTCTTCTGCTCTAATATTTCTTCTTCTTTCCTTCTGGACTGATCTCCTTCAATCCAAGGTTTTCCTAGTAACATAGCAAATGGAGAACTATTCTCAATAAATTTAACAACTTCAAATTCTTCCTCCGTCGAAGTTCCATGAGCACTCATAGATATTTGGGTAAGTCTTCCACATAGGGTTATCGGTTTTCCTTTGAATAATCCTATTCCTCCCAATGAAGGAATCATAGTAGGCTTTCCTAGAATTTTCCAAGTTCTTTTTGTGATAATATTCACCTATGTTTCCTCATCTAGAACACAGTCAATGTCGAAGTCTCCTATTCTTATTTCAATGCATTTTCTTTCTTTGAAGATCTCTCATAAGCTGATATGTCGGTGGTCATTCATGGTTTCTTTCATCTGTAGCAATACTTTTTCTGATTGTTTTTGGGGTTCTGTCATAATATCAATTGCTTGACCTTTCTTGTGGTCTCCTTGTCTCATATTAATCATTTCAATCTTGGAAATCATTCTAGGGCAATCCAATACTTCATGGTCCATAGATTTGCAATAGAGGCAACTAGGTCTTCTTCCAAGGAATTCCTTAGCAAAATGTTCTGGTTTTCTGCAACTATAACAAAGAGTTAATCCTCTCTTTCTCTTAAATGATCCCCAACCTTTCCTGTATTGTGCACTAGAATCATGGTAGCTAACCTGCAAAAAATTATTTCTAGGATCCTGCATCCATTTGTTAGTCCAAATATTCTCTCTATGCATACGTATAACATATATTTCACTATTCTTATCAAATCTACTCATATCAAATCTTCTTTCATCTATCAATGCCCTAGTTTTCAATCTAGGACAAATCTTATCAAACATACCTAGATCCATACTTTAGAAACAAAAATTTCCACTAATCTTATCTTCAACAGAGCAAAAAGCTTCCAAATCTAAAACTTTTCACTATTCTTACCTTTATCAGAGCACAGAGCTTGCAGATCTTACCTCTTTTCTTCAGATCTGGCCCTTCTTGGAACAAGGCTTTATAGATCAAGTAGAATACTATGCACTAGAGTGACAGATCCACACATAGAGATTTCACAATTTCTTGTCATATCTTCACACAAAGCTTTTTTTTCCTTAGTTCCCAGAAATCACAGTTTCAGGTCCCGACAACGGAACCATTTGTTGGCACAAGGACAGACCCAGGGTTCAACAATACAACAATGCACCGAAAAAACCCTAACTACCAGCCCTTTCGGCAACACCTGCGAAGTAGATGAAGTCTCACCTGAGGTAGAGGCAGGGGTGGTTGCAAGACTCAGATGTCTGCAACCTTAGATGAGACATAGATCTGTGATTGTAACACTTGACAGAGCACTCAATAGTTAACGTTCATCTATATCCAGTCTTAGTTACAACACGGTTAAACCCTAGTTACATAGTATCACGGTATTCATTCAGATCTAAGGTATTTAAGCACTAAGCATATCCACATAGGTCAGATCCATACTATTAAGAACATAGCATTAACATATCTATCTATCATTCATATATATTGAAGCACTAAGCACATTGACATATAGACACATCAACACATTGTACAAAGTAGAGCAACACAACATGTATGTGGTTCACCCCCACCCTGGGGCTACGTCCACCAACTCTTTGTCTTCATTATTAGCTTCTTTAGTCAGTTACATGCATAGAGCCTCAAAAACCCTACTCCACAGAGGACAGGGGATTTGCACAACCCGCTAGATCCTCCTTCCCCGAGTAGATCTAAGCACACAACCTTCCATAGTCTCTTACAATGACTTGCACTTAGCTCTGCAAGTTTCACACAGTATGCACAAAGCATTTACAACTCTTGATCACACAGATCCAACTCTAGCACTTATCCATTCCGCCCTCACTACATCACCTTAGCATCTATTTATACATACAAAATAGGCCTAAGCATGGGTAAACCCATGGGCCGACATCCCATACCCATTACATAATCTCGAATCCCAAAAAGGGCCCTAAAAGGGGTCGAGCTCCAATGATCTCCGCTTCGTTTTGTGCTCTTCCTTCAATAGCCTATCGAAGTCCCAAAATAGGTCAAAAGTGACCAAGGATCCTCAAAACTTGGTCAAGGGCCAACAATTCCTACATGGGGATCTAGAAGAAGAAATCTATATGAAGCAGCCAAAAGGCTTTGTTGTGAAGGGAAATAAGGAGCTGGTATGCAAGCTAAAAAATTCCTTGTATGGTTTAAAACAATCACCAAGGATGTGGTATCCAAAATTTGATACTTATATGCTGGGACTGGCTTTACAAGAAGCAAAGAGGACCACTGTGTGTATTTTAAATTAATTGGTGATCACTTGATTTATTTGGTCTTGTATGTGGATGACATGTTGATAGGAAACAACAAGGAGATTATCTAGGATGTGAAAACTCAGTTGTCCTCTAAATTTGACATGAAGGATCTCGATGCTTCAAATTTCATTTTGGGCATGGAAATTAAAAGAGATTGGAAAAAGGGGAAAATCTGGTTAAATCAGAGAAAATATGTCAAGACAATATTGCAGAGGTTTAATATGCATGAATGTAAACCGACCAAGGTCCCTATTCCTGTTGGCGTAAAGATATCTGTGGATCAGTGTCCCAAGACACATGAAGAGGAGGAGGACATGTCTCATGCTCCATATACTAGTGTAGTTGGAAGTTTGATGTATGGAATGGTTTGTACTAGACCGGACATTACACATGCATTGGTAGTTTTGAGCAGGTATATGTCAAAACCAGGGAAGGAGCATTGGACAACATTAAAAAGGGTTTTCAGGTATTTTTGTGGCACTGCGAGCTATGGATTATGCTACCAAGGAAGACCATGATTGGATAGAGTGTTGGACATACATGTCTTTGTGGATGAAGATTGGGTTGGAGATCTGGATCATAGGAGATCTACAAGAGGGTATGTGTTTAACCTATTTGGAGGAGCAATCAATTGGATGGGAAAAAGACAGATTGTAGTGGCACTTTCAACTACAAAAGTTGAATATATGGCTGCCACTCATGCAAATAAGGAAACAATATGGTTACAAAGATCGTGTTCAGGTATTGGGTTAGTACATCAAGCTGTAAGGATAGATTGTGACATTCAGAGTGCAATTTTTTTGGCGAAGAACCCGACTTATCATTCAAAGACAGAGAATATTGATATTCAATATCACTTTGTGAGAGACATGGTTGAAGAAAAGAAAGTGTTGCTGATGAAGTTGGAAACTTTGAAGAATGTTGGAGATTCTTTAACAAAATCTGTGAGCACTGAGAATTTCTCTTGGTGTAGACAATCCATGGGCATTGTTTCCTTGGATTGTTGACTATGTAACCCTGTAACCCCCTATATGCAAAGAAAACAACAAGTGGAAGAATGTTGTGTATGTGTTATAGTCTTTGCAAGACTAGTCATAACATCTACTATGTTGCGCTAGGTGCGTAGGTGGGAGATAACCCCCCTATGTGGGGGTTTGGGGGTAGTGCCCCAAAGAATTTTTTTCCTTGGGAAACGTGTCACATTTTTTCCTTGTTTTTTGTGTCGCCTCGATTTTTATGTCCATTGTTGGGCAGTTTTTCGACACATGGGTTTTTGCCGATGATTTTCTATTTTTGGTTAAGGAATTAGGATTGTTGCCTAATCTAGGTCATTGGGTTAGGGTTTTGGATGCCACTGGATCTTATATGTATATTGTATTGTAAACAATGTATCACTATGAATGAATACATAATATGTTGGTTTTCCTAGTTTGGGTTTCCAGGGGAAAAATCTCTGTGTAGTGTGTGTATTTTCCATTGTATCTTTTTTGTTCTTTTATTGAAAATCTATTTACAGTAAAATATTGTACAAGGTTAAAATATATAGTGACTTGAGTGTCCATAGCCTATTTCCTTTTCCTCAATGGCCTTAAATTTCATCTTGGGGGTGGCATCCATAGAGGATTTCCTATAGTTGGGTGGAACGTTTCTCGCCAATAGAAGGATCCTTGGACTAGCATACTCATAAGAATCATAACTACAAGCCTTTATGATTTGAATTTCCTTCGTGCATTTGTGTTCAAAGCTATGTTATGCATGGAGCTTCGTGTGTTGCATTCGAAGATGGACGGAAAATGGCCATATATTAGTTCAAATTGTTATTCATATTAGCGTGGTAGTGGGCCAAGTGCCAATATGACTCAAGGCTTTCGATTCTATGAAGGATATTCAAAGACTGCATGTCTCGCATTGAGTGCAGACCCCTTTGTCATGTTCAAAGTGATAACTTTGAATGACAGTAAATTCATCCTTTGATGTTTAAGTCTCAAAATAAATACCTTAGTAGTGAGAGGATAACAAATCCATTGAGTGATCCTTCTAAAAGAGTTTTTTATCTTTCAAAGAATTTTGGTGGTTCATTGAGGCATATTCAAAGATATGCTCCTTCAATATTTCGAGCCTTGATGGTTCGTCAAAGAATATCAAAAGGTTCCTCCTATTGATAGTTTGAAGAGCCATGATCATATCGAAAGATGTTCTTTTGAAGAGCCCCGATGTTTCATTGGGGCATATTGAAAAATATCCCCTTGTAAACATCGTGGCATATCGAGAGATGTGTTCACTTTGATCTTTCGACAATCCCTGATGGTTCATGAGGGAATATCAAAAGATGTCCACTTTTAAAGGATTTAGTTTATAAAGGATGAGTCAAGGTGTTTTTTAATCAGAGCTTACGAGCTTTGCAAGAAAAGTTTGATGACTAATATAGATGAATCCTTTCAAATGAACTAAAATATAATCGTTCAAAAGGAAGAAAACACATTTAAAGATCTCGAGATCCAAACTTATGGTAGAAGAAGAAAAAGAAAAAGAAAAAAAAAAGGGCTCCTTCTATATCTATATATGTATAGAAGGAAAAAAGATAAATGATAATCTTACCATTTTTATTTAATTTAAAAGTATTTTACATGATTTAGAAGAATTTTTTTATTTTACATAAGGTTTTGGATAAATATCACATTTATGGTTTTATGTTGAATTATAGTATGGTGTTTTCTTTTATGATTTGAAAGGTCACACTTTATTGTTTTGTTTTCTATTATGCATTAAGCATGAGGTCACCCTAGGGTCAGATCGGGTTTCTATTATGCATTAAGAATGAGGTCACCCTAGGGTCAGATCAGGTTCTTTCCCTCATCCAGATTTATGAGCGGAATGAAATGAAATACAAATTAATAATATTAATATAGAGACACACTTAACAATAACCGAGATATAGTAAAACTTGGTTTCTATTAAATAAGAAATATGCTGAAAACTGTAAAATGCAGACTGAAAACAAGCTTGCTAAAATGGTGATATCTTATCTCCGAGAAGAGATGTGATGGCCATGCTTATTCACAAGAAGTTGAGTACAATAAGGCTCTGAAGACGTTTTTACAATAAACATGAATGTCAAAACCTTAGACATCCAAAAACCTAACCCTAGGAGATGAAGCGCCAAAAGTCATGTGGGTCATGTTGAGGTAAGATAGTACATCAACTTTCTGGGGTCGTAACTTTTGCATACAATCTTCGTTTAGGGTGCACAATAGCTCGTTGAAAATGTATTGACGGGAAACTTCATTTAGGGGGCTCAATCAAAGTTTTTGGCTATCATTGAGGTGTCTGATTGCGAAAAAACATCGTTTAGGCCCTCAAAATGGCCCCGAAAATTCAGGAACCAAAAAACTACTAAAAATAGTAAGTTGCCAAAAAATTGTTTTGAGCCAGTTAGACAATGTGGGTGGCCAAGATCCTCTTGAATCACTCCCTAACTCTAGATATTATTGGGCCTCACTCATACTAACTTTTGTGGGGATACTATTTGGGTTGAAACTTCCTTTTCATCTTGGAGAATCATTTTAGAACAACCAACAATGATTATCTTTGTTACCAATTAACAACCAAGTTATGATAGATTTTGCCATATTTATAATACCAATTTTTTTTTACCTTATCCTAAATAACCTCCTTTTTTACCTTCCTATGAACTTTTACAAATTAAAATAAACTAAATAAAAAATTATAACAAAAATAATCTATCAATGGGAAAAATATATATAAATACCAAATTTCAACCCACCATCGATCGACCAATAAGATGAATATCACTTTATTTACAGCTTTGTAAAGCTACTTTAAAGGAGTCCAAATAGCGTTTAAACTTCTCGTGTCCTTCATGATTTGCTGATCTGGGCGCGGACTTTGTGTGGTATTAGAGTTAGACAGCAAAGGAAAGAATGCAACCTGTGTCTGCTGGAATATTCAATCTGTCTCTTTAGTACAGAAACCTTTGTCTTAAAGCAAATATTGGAATTTTCATGGAGCGTGACTCGTAGTAGGTTCAGAGCATCTGTTGCTTTAACTAAGACGAGCATTATCTACCTTCTAGAAACGTTATCGTTCGATGTAGACGTTATTCGAAATTATGTTGAACTAAAGGGTAGATGATCAACTGTGAATAATCAGTATACGTCACAGTCTACGTCTGGTTTTACATTAGTTTTTGATACCTGTATTTTATCTTGCATTATAGTCTCTTTTTTTTTAAATGGTTGCCCTCTGATATTTGAATTATAGGAGGGTTTCGATACGTGTCACATTTTTATGATATTCTCGGTCATGTTATGTTTTTGAAGTAGTTGTGCATTTATATTTGAATTATGGTAAGGTTGAGAAGATTTTTGGTTTCACTGTTGATTTTAATCAGACACTAAATTGATGTATGAGACTTTTTTGTTTGTGGGACACCGGATTTTAAAGTAGTTGTGCATTTATATTTGAATTATGGTAAGGTTGAGAAGATTTTTGGTTTTACCTTAACCTTAGCCAGATTCCAAATTGGTGTATGAGGTCTCCTTGTTTGTGAGACAAGGATCCCCTCCTTACAAGAATTTGACTGCTAAAGTTTAAGGAGATATACCTATGACCTCCAAGACGGAAACACATACTCTTAACCATTAGACCCACTCAAACTATATTGATTTAAGAGAAAATACAACTGTAAATTATTTTATATATATATATATATATATTATAAGATTGTGAATGATTTTAAAGAATTCTATGGTGTATAGTGCAAACCACCAAAACCAATCTTATATGGATCATTATTTTGTAGTGTTGATCATAATAAAAAATAATTAAAAGAAAACAATTAATACACATATATATGGTGCAAACCACCACAAATAATAAATGGTATTAAAAAATCACAACCTTGTCATATTTAGCAAGATTGAGAGTTTAATTGGTATATATTTTGTTGTCCCCCAACTTGCCCATATCTTTGATAGAGGTCAAGGTAGAGTGTGCACGATGCACCTTCCTACACCATTCTAGGCCTTTGATTTAGTTCTCGTGCAAGAGGGGGGTTGCCCTCAATATTTCCTAAGGTAAGAGTCCTTATCTATCACTCAAGGACAACCTAGATTTAAAATTGATGAAGCTCATACTAGATTTATAACAGAGAAAATTGGTGCATGGAGTTAATTTCTACTATTGATTTAGAACTAGAATAGGATGTTGAATTTTAGATTGGAGGAAATTTAAAAAGAGCCAACTAGAAGGGGGTTTCACAAGATTCAAACATAGGAATGATCTTTTGAACCGTGGACACCATAATCTAGTTCAGCTTGGAAAATAACTCAGAAAGGAACAAATATGGATACAGGAGGAGACATAACTAATTTCATAGTACATATTCATCAAATAGAAAACAAATGGGCAAGACAAACATAGATCCATTAGCTTATTCAACATTATATAAGATTAAAAATGAAGAGGAAAACCCAACATAACTTTCTTGAATTTATTGTTGATTGGTGGAAACAACCTCATTCTTGATTTCACAATAAACTAAGCAATTCATTAATCAAACAATAGTTCTAGTGTTGGGACTATAGAAAACTCAAATTTGAAACAATGATTCTATTAATAAAAAAAATACACCAAGGGTTGGGATTATATAATCACTATCCTATGCCTTCTTGCTTCCCTCTACATAGCATGTTACTCAAAAAATGCTTATATTAAGACTGAAAATGAAAGAGATAAGAAGTTAAACTTAGGAGGATAAAACTATTTGTTGCTATTTGATGTTGCATGCATATCTTCAATTTATGACAATCTCTATCTCTTTTTCGTCCCTTTTTTGTTGTTGAGAAATCAAATCTCCACTTGAAAAACCTATGGTAAAAGAGAAAGATCTCTTACTTATCGTTGTCATGGAAAAACACACCCACTATTCAGTTAGAAAGCATCTTTGGGGAAATTGATGAGAAACTTCAATTTCTCAAGTGTTGTTTAGCCAAACCTTGTGTTAACTTGAGTGTTGGGGCCACCACTCTCTTAATCCATCAATTTGTAGCTGCTAACTGAATTTTTTGTTAACTTCCACTTTGAGACCACCACTCTCTCTTATTCCCACGAAATTATTGCCATGTGTGTGGATTCCATCTTAAAATAATGACATTGTACACGTGGAGATCTTTTTCCAAGTGTCTTCTCTTCATATGCCCCCATGTTTCTTCGAAGTACGAACCTTCATTTTCCTTTTAATATAGACGTATTTGAATGCAATCAAACTTAGGTGATGGAGGGCCCATTTGGGGAATCAAGTTTGAACATTGAAATCAAGCCAAGGCATTATCTTGAATAGTGGGAAGGGGGTCCCATTTTAGAAATTAGGCTCAATTTTTCAAATTGAACCAAGGAAGCAATTTGAATAGCAAGAAGGGGCCCAATTTGAGGAATTAGGCATGATCTTCAAAATTGGCCAAGGCAATGCTTCAAACAATTTATAAAAGCCCTGGTTGAGGAGTTGGATTAGATCTTGAAATCAGGCCAAGGTGTTTGTTTGAATGGTGAGAAAGGGGCGTGATTTGAGGAATTGGGCTTGATCTTTGAAATCAAGCCAAGGAAACAAATTTAATAATGAGAAGAGGGCTTGATTTGACGAATTAGACATGATCAATGAAATAGGGCAAGGAAACACTTCAAACAAGTTATAAAAGGGTTGCTTGAGGAGTCGAGTAGGATATTCAAATCAAGCCAATGTAATAGCTTGAATAGGTGAGAAGGGGTCCGATTGACAAATCTAGCCCGATATTGAAACTGGCCAACACATCAGCTCGAATAGTGAGAACGGGGGCCAATTTGAGGAATCATGTCTGGTCTTTGAAATTTGGTCTAGGAAACACTTTGAAAAAGTGAGAAGGGGCATAATTCCCCAATCAAGCCTGATATGGACATTGGGCCTCGGAAACACTACAAACAAGTGAGGAGAGGTTCAATTCATCAATCAGACCAAGGAAACACTTCAAATGGGTGAAGGAGGGCATGATTTGGAAATGGAGATGGAAGCAAAGCTCAAACAAAAATGAAAAGGAAATGGTTTCAAGCATTTGTGATGGGTTCCAAAGGATAAATGTCTAGGGGAATTTTGGCTAAGTATGAAGAAACCCTTGAATATGTGAGAACCGTGAAGACAAGGCTTGGTTTCAATTGTAGTTAACCATGGAAACTAATGCTTCAACACTACTTCTAATCACAACATCCATATTCAAAACCTCACACAACACTATACTATTACAAGGCTACTTCATTCTGATTGACCTATAGTTATGTACGTTAGTCAAATTTTCATAGAAATGAGCCACTTAAGAAATGAAACACTTAATATTTATAGGCACAATTGGAACATGAAAATGCAATGAAAAGTCATGATTACAACCCACAGTATGAATTTCACACTTTAGAAGGAAACCAAATGGTAACTTCAATAACTACTTATTAATACCACACATGATACTAACGGTTTGTAATCAAAGATTGGCATAGGTGGAACAACTTGACCCATGATTGTCATTCCAAGACACCCTATAGAAGTCCAATCATAAAAAAGTATCCATCATATAGACATGTGGACATTGTGATATGACGATTAAGGTCAGTAAAATATAGATATGCATATTTTATGTATCTTTTATGCATCATATGGTATTATCCATTTTCCTTCACACATTGGGGATTTAAATGTATGTACAATTGTTGCAATCCATACCATTCACATGTGTAAAATTAATTATAAGCTAGAAAGAGAGAAAGGAAGGAAAATGGGCAATAATTAGGAACTGAAAAGCTATTATTAGAGATAGAGACAAAAAGAATAAAAATAAATAGAAATTTGATGTTGATTAAGGTTGGTTGTCATTGATGTCAACCCTTGAAGAAAGTTTGGTAGCGAATTCCGGTAGCACAAAGGTTTGGGTAATGGAACCAACGTTGTTTTATGTATAATGGTATGAGTTTTGATATATTTGCAAGTAATACTATTCTATATCGATAGTAAATGTCATGCCATTTCTAGTGGTATGTGGAACGTCACATAACTCCTCACGGTTTGAAAGTTATGGCCTTACAAAGTTGGAGGAACCTCATATGTAGGCTTGAAGCCCCAAAAGGTCAAAGAAGTCAATGGTAACGGAAAGTGACAAAGTCAAGGAGGATTATTTAAATAATAAAGTGAAGTGACAAAATCAAAGAAGATTATAAAGTGAGGTGACAAAGTCAAGGAGGAATATTTAAATGATAAATAAATAGAGAACTTTCTAATTATGGAAAGTGGTTAGCCCTAAAAATGAAGAAAATAGGTTAAGTGACCTAGAAATGGGTTAAGTGACCTAGAAATAAGTTGAGTGACCTATAAATGGGTTAAGTGACCTAGCAATAGGTTAAGTGACCTAGAAGTGGGTTAAGTGACCTAGAAGATGCTTTTAAGGAAGCTACTTGGAGAGTATAAATAAGAGGAAAGGGTCTCTCATTTTATATCACACTTGAGCATATTGAATATCTATAGGTGACCGAGGTAACCAAAGGATATCTAAGTCGAATTTCGGAGGGAAGGTGAATAAAAGATGACCAAAATTCAAGGGAGGATAAATTCTTTTGATGATGCTTTCTAAGATTCATTCAACAAATATTCTGTGCAGGGCATGCTCTACAAGGTCTCTCTCTAGAATAAGCCAAAATTCAACAAGGTATGCCATTTTTTCTATAACTCCTTTTCTGAGAGGTTCCAAGTAGTGTCGGCTGGAGGAATTGCATAAAACAAACTGAAGAACATTGTGTACTATTTTTAGATGTTTATTCATTATAGGTATATAGTTATGATTATTTCAAGTTAGGGTTGTTGACTAATCCCAAACTAGTCATGTGAGACTAAAGAAAAGGTTGATGAAAATTCTAGTCTCTTGTTGTAAAAGTTAAGGAAGGTTTGCAGGTATGTGATCATATACACCAGGTCTATTACAGAGTTACAATCATATTTTGATGATGAAATTGATGGTATTTTGGTGAAGGTACATGTTGGAATTTTATAGTTTGAGATAAGTAGTTATTGACTTGGCACCTTTGCCTTAGGGTGTATAGTTGATGATGTTGACACATTATTGGTACATGGATTGATGAGTAGTTGACTTGATTGGTACACTTGGTACATGGTTGGATGCACTTTTATGGAGTGAGGTTGATTACGGGGTTCTTTTGGTGCAGTTGGTGCATGGTTGATGCAATTATTTATGATACAGGTTGATTCACAGGTTGGTGCAGATTGATGCATGGTTGATGCATGATTCCGGTTCTTAATTACGGAGGGTTTATAGCGGTATATCTCACACAATGATAGTGTAGCAATGGTTCCATCATTATACTTCTACTTCAAAGCAGGCGGTTAGATAGAGACAGGGCGAGGTGGTTTAACCACCTTATGGTTTTAAATAGGAACATAAGGGTTGTAGCCTCCCTTGGTTGTAGCAGAGAATAGGGAGTTTGATATTCCCTCGGGTTGTAGCCAGCTCAGAGGTTGGAGCCTCATTCCAATTGCATTTCAGAGAAAACAAAAGGAAGTTGGTGCTTCCAATGAATGTAATTCTTCAAGACATATAAGAAAAACCATTTTGTGGTTTTCTCACATTTAGGTTTCCATTTCTTGGTGTATTGTGTATATGTATGATTATTCATTTGTTCACTTCGGTTATTGGATGATAATGCTACATTGATATAACGGATTATATGGTTAAAGGTTCATTATACAATGCTGATTCACCCCTTAGTATCCAACAATTGGTATAGTGGGTTCCTTGATGGTTAACCAGAAAGGTAGATCATGGAAGGAAACGCTTGTATAAAAATGGAATACTACAGTTCAATGGATAGAAGTATGCATTTTGGAACATAAGTATGAAAACATATAGGCACGAGGGGATTTCAAGTTTGGCAATAAATTGTAAATGGATACACAAGCACCAACAGTTCCACCAACAAATGAAAGCAGTGAAACTTGGTCCATGATAATTCCAAAACCAAAATGCACTTGAATGGTCTTAGTGAAATGATATTCACCAAAGTTGCACATTGTAAATCCCCTAAAGAGATTTGGGAAAAACTTTTAAAATATTTATGAAGGAATTCAAAGTCAAAGCAAGCAAGCTTCAAACTTAGAGTGGTCAATTCAAATAGCTTAAGATGAAGGAAGATGAAATATTGTAGTTTACTTTTACATGGAGTTGATGAAATAGTAAGAAATGCAATCCTTGGGATTGAGGAAAATCAAATAATTTGTAATTTTCAAAAGGTACCAAGATCTCTTCTATGAGATTTGACCTAAGATATCAACACTAGAAGAGAAAGATCGGAATCTAAACTCAATATGGAAAAATTACATGGAATATTCACAACATGAAATAGGAACTAAATGGGAAAATCAGTTACAAAAGCAACCTTCAAAGCATCAAAAGTAACAAAAGCAAAGGGGAAGTAAAAAAGAAGAACATAGTAGCAATAGTGGCGTCTAGGAAGATGATGAAGAAGTAACCAAATTTTTCAAAGGCTGAACAAGGGAACCGATGATAGGTAGGTATAGAGGAAAGATTCATTTAATTTGTTTTAAGTGTGATGGTATTGGTCATTTTGATATAAAATGTCCTTATAAGAAAAAGAGAAATGATGAAGGTTAATCAAAGGAAAACAAACATATAAAGGAAAAAGAACCACAAAGAAAAGTTTTTGAGAAAATCTTATGCACCAAAGAGACAACTCATCATGTTGGATGAAGATGAGTAAATGGCGATTGAGACAAAAGGTTCTATTCATGGCGTTAGAATACTCTAATAAGAGACTCAGAAATATGAAGAAGTGAAGAAGAATGAAGAAGTCAGAGATGAAATTGAAGAGGCAGAAATTGACTCTGTGAGAGATGGGTAATGTGTGCCATAGAAGTTGTCGGAGAAGAAAGAAAAATGAAACTACAAGAATAACTAGACAAAGAGGAAGACACTCAAGAACTATAATAGATGATCACACACATATGAAGGTTCAAATAGAAGAAGATGAAATAAGAAGAAGCACTCAAGAACAACTAGAAAGAAAAGACAAGATCATTGGAAGAGAATTTGGAAGTAGAGATTTTCACATTAAGAAAGGATCTTCAAAAGAAAAATATCTGAGAACAACTCAAAAGAAGTTTTGGATGACATTATCAAGAGTCAAAATCTTATCATGACAAGTCTGGACTTGGATACAATCGAACAAAAAATGGATCAAGATCCAAAAAATGAAACAGAAACATATCCAAAAAAATTTGTAGAAACAATCAAGGGGGATATGAAGATCTACAAGAAGATTACGGGACACTCCTCCAGAGAGATTCATATTTTAGAATCAACAAGCGATGGTGGAAGCCTTAGAGGAAGAGAATTCATAATATTACACCTCCTTTCAGGAAGATGTTGTTAGAAAAGCAGGCCATGAGCAATAAAATAAAACAATCTGAAACAAAACATAGAAGACATACAATACAAGAGACACATGATTTCACATTGGTTCACCGATTATTGAACTCGTCCACCAGTAGTCCTTCCTTTATTATTATCTAGCAAATGAAGGGATACAACCTACAACAAAGGCCACTGTAACTTCCTCTTCTCTCTCCTGGGTCTCCTCTCTCAAAATACAATATTCACCATCAACCATGGCCATGCATTTCCCTCACCAAAGAGGGTTGCCTTCTAGGGAAAAAACCTAACATAATCTCCCATAGTTAGATCTGCAACCTTATAATGAGCGGTCCTAGATTTACAATGAAATTACAATATACTTTTATAAGGCAATTTTTTTGCTTTGGGGGCCCGCTTGCCCCGAGACCCTCCAGCCGAGGGGATAGCCCCCTTTGACCCCACAGAGTGGGTACCCCTCTTCTGCACTCCCCCGTGTGGAAGGTGTACATACTTCTAGGGTGTAAATACTTCATGGGGTATAAACAGTAAAGACTTCTCATCGGAGAGAATGTCAGACTCCTGACCAACAATCTCCCACTTAGGCCCAGTCTCAAATCCTATTATTTATATCTTTTGGACTCTGAACCTTCTTGGACTGTAGAATTTCTCATCATCATCTTCATTCTTGAAGACCAGCTAAAACCACATACATCACAGAAAAACACATGCACGGACACTTCCATGCAGTTGCACTTCACTCACAGCCCGATCTTCCCGAAACCCACACGTCTGACTCTGATCTGCTTGACCTCCATGATCTCTAGATGGAAGTCCATCTCCCCACCTATCAAGATCTTGAATCACAATCTTTTGTGATCCAACCCTCTTAGCATCAACATTTCACCTGATCTCTAGATGGAAGTCCTTCCCCACCTATCTGAGACCTCCTTGAATCCAAAGTCCTTCTTGATTCAAGCCTTGATCTTGGCATCTCACCAGAGATCTCAACCTTGGCATCTCACCAAGGTCCCTTGCTCTCGACATCTCACCAAAGATCTCGACCTTAGCATCACCAAAGGCCCCTTGCTCTTGTTATTCTCATACCAAAGGATTTTTCTTTGCGACACCTAAATCCTTCATCGCATAAATGGGTGGCTAATTTCTTCTTGAGGCACATTTATATCACGCATATTAGACCACACCCAACAAACATGTCATCTACATACAATAGAAAGATAATATAGCTTCCATTTTCTAGCACTTTAAAATAAACACAGTGATCAAATGACATCTACTATTGTAACCTGATACGTCATAAACTTTATTGAACTTAAAATACCACTTCCTTGGGGCTTACTTTAGGCCATACAAGCTCTTCTTCTTTGCATACCAAATTCACTTCCCTTTGACCTCATACCCTTGTGGTTCTTTGCATATATAAATCTCTTCCTCCAAATCCCCATGGAGAAAAGTTGTTTTACATCTAAGCATTTCAAGATGCAAATCTTCATACAAGACTTAAAAATAGTTCTAATTGAAGCCATTTTAACAGGAGAAAATATTTCATCAAAAGCTATACCTTTCTTTTGTGCAAATCCTTTACAACAAGTCTAGCATTATGCAGCTTTTCTTCTCCATCTTCTTCCTTCAACTTATGTAAACCCATTTATTACGCAGTACTCTTTTCAGGAGGCAAGCAGACAAGTCCCAAGTGCAGTTTATTTTCCAAGATCCATTTCCTCTTTCATGCCTTGCTCCCACTTCTTTTTGGTGTCTACTGCATTGCCTCTTCATAACATTACGGATTCGTGAGAATGGGTCAACAATAAATAATATAATGAAGGAAGGAGAGTATGGATTGGAAATTTATGCACCTTTGGTGATCTCTAACAACACTTAGGGTGTTTGGGAATTTTGTTTTGCTCCTGTATTGTACATTTTGATTTCGAGGTTCCTTTGGAATTTCTTTTTTTTTTTTTTTTTTTTTTTTTTTTTTTTTTTTTTTTTTTTTTTTTTCCTGTTTCTTTCCTTGCAACTAGTCTTTGTACATGACCTTCTCATTGAATATGACATCTCTACTCCTAATGATTTTTGTTATTTTTGATAATCCCATAGCGATAACCAAAATCATTAACACCTATCTAATAAAGGTACATTTCTTGGATTTTAACAGAAGCTTTGTTCTATTTTCTTTATCAATATGGACAAATGCTTCCTAACCAAAGGATTTTCAAAGAATAGTTTACCTTTTTCACATCCATTCCCTCCTCTGGAATTCTACCATCAAAGAGCTTGAAGGTCTCTGTTTATTAAGTAAACAACAATATCTACAACATCTTCCCAGGCTGTGGAATGGAAACCCTGCATGCAATCTCAGCCTCCTTGCAGCTCCATGATTGTCTGTTCATCCTTCGACACACCATTTTTCTTGTGGTGTTAGGTGGGTATCTTCTCTATGAATTCCATGGTATGAGCAGTAATCATCAAACTCCTTGCTGCAATATTCACCTCCATTATTTGATGGAGACACTTCAAAATTTTCTGTCTCATTCTCAGCTAAAAGCTTTCCATTTCTTAAAAAGTGTCAAAAAGAAACATGATTTTTATTAGAAGCAATAAACCCAAGTTTTTCTAGTTGCATCATCAATAAAAGTAACATAATAATGAGAACCAACAAGAGATGATACGGTGGTCCCCTTGTCACATGCTAAGCTCTAACCTTTCATTCTTCTTTTTATTTTCGACTTTTGTCGACTCTCTTTTGTTTCCATAAACACAATGCTCACAGTCCAAATCAATTTGTTTGAATCTAGCAACAAATTTCTTTTGTGAAGTATATGCATACCCTTCTCACTCATGTGTCCCGACCTATGATGCCATAGTGCTTTTGTATCCACCTCTGTAGAAGCTAAATATATATAGAAGAGTCATCATTACTAGTACATAAATGGCGATACCTACCTTGTCTCTTTAGCTATCACCAATGATTGCTTTGATGACCTTCCCGTCTTATATCTGTAAATATGGATGTACAACCTTCGCACTAGCTTCACATGTTGAAATCATATTTTTCCTTATATATGGAACATGTTTACCTCTTTCAACAACCATTGATTTCCATTTAGTTGCTTTATTTTTACCTTTCCCATTCCAACAATTTTGCGTGTTGCATCATCACCCAAATGAACATCAAAATCACCTTGAAGACATAATCTAGAAAATGTGTTTCATATGATTGGCATGAAATGAAATCACAGATCTACACTACCAAGACTTCGAAATATTATCTGAGGAAGAATCAAAGCATCTTGTAACACATCACCTATTACATTTGCTTGATGATTTATCTCTATTTGTCCATCTCTTTGTTTCTTTGGAGCTCTACTTGATCTTTCTTAGGATGTCATTTCTTCCCACAATCCAACACTCTATACTTTCAAGTCTGGATTTGGATATGCACCCTTCTAAATCTCATGGTTTCATGAGCCCTTTCCTATATCCTTTTGTCTTCCTCTATTCTCCATGTTCAACACATTTCCTAATGTATCACCTGTTTTCCATTAGCATTTCCTGCTGGGATGCCCTGTAACATCATCAAATTTTAAAGGTATTTGAACCAAAGCAGGAGTTACTTCTGTTCCTTATTAAGCCATTCATCTTTACGGAAATGAGCACAAGATTAGAAGATCCCTAACCTCATCATCAAGTCCACTTTTACAAAACTTGGTTGATTAGTAGCAGTATTAAATTCATTTAAATGATCTACAACGAGACCCACCTTGACATCTTCATATTAAATAATCTCTTCATTAGAAATACCTTATTATTAGGTACCAAGGTTTTCATACAATTTATTAGCTTCGTCCATCAAACCCTTACGTTGTCTTTTCTTTCAAAATATTGAAAAGCCAAATATTTTGTCGGTTCGGTAGTGCTCGTTCCTAGAGCCTTCGTCAGAATCCCATTCTTCATCCTTCATGGCCAGCGACTTCTTTCTTTCTACTCAGCTCAATGGTAGGAATAGATCCTTGATATAAATAGTCTTCCATCTACATCTTCCATGGCGGCAGGTAGTTTTACGTTAAATTCTATACGACCCTAAACTTTCCATCTTCGACATTGCTCCCCTCGAACCGGGAACCCTCTTTTTCCTATGAGAGTTGCCCAATAACTTTCTGATACAGGTTATTTAGAAGAAAAATAGGACTGTGGAGTGATAAAATAAAACAAATGTAGAAACAAAACACGAAAGACACACAATACAAAGAGGCTACATGACTAAGTGGTTCACCCGATTGTGGGCTCGTCCACAAAGAATTAACCAAGAATTCAACTTCTTTTTATTATTATCGACAAATGAAGGGATACAACCTACAACAAAACCATTTGTAGCTTCCTCTTCTTTCTCCCACTTATTATTATCCAGCAAATGAAGGGATACAACCTACAACAAAACCCGCTGTAACTTCCTCTTCTTTCTCTCACAGTCTCCTCTCTCAGAATACAATATTCACCATCAACCATAGCCGCAATATATTTCCCTCATAAAAGAGGGTTGCCTTCTAGGGAAAAAAACCCTAACATAATCTCTACCGTTAGCTCTGCGACCTTATAATGAACAGTCCAGATTTACAATGAAATTACAATATACTTTTATAATGAAATTTTTTCTTCGGGGGCTTCACCCCCAAACCCCTGCTGGGGGCCCGCTTGCCCCCAGACCCCCCAGCCGGGGGGATAGGCCCCCTGGACCCCGCAGAGGGGGTACCCCCTCTGCACTCCCCCACGTGGAAGAGTGTACATACCTCTGGGGTGTAAATACTTTATGGGGAATAAACACGGTTGAAAGTAAAAGACCTATAAATCAGGAAGATAATCAGGCTCCACAACCAACAATATTCAACTCCTAGGTATCAAACTATATTTTTTGTCTTATGTTATGCATGTAATAATTTTGAACATAAAGTTGTGAATTGCAGAGCTAACAATAGGAGCAAAAATAAATTTTAAAGTCTTACACAAAGGGATTATCCAAGAAGGCCTAGTGAAACACATAGAAGAAGTTACAACAGGTTTGAATCTTTGAGAACTGAAGTGGAATGTTACAAATGTAATAATTTTGGACACATGGCCAAAGATTGCAGAATGACAGTCCCTCCTAGAGAACCACAACAAAATAACAACAGTCATAGATAGGAACCTCAAAAAAGGACATGGATAAGAAAGCAGGATCAATATAGCAATGATGAAAGAACACTCACTCTACAAGCTAAGAAGAAGAAACGTGGTTGGTATGTTGACAGTGGGTGGTCAAAACACATGACAGGTGATAGAGATAGTCTTCTTACATTACGAAAGGAAAGAGATGGATTGGTCTCCTTCAGAAATGATGATTCATCCAAAATCATTCGAAAAGGCACAATCAGAATTGGGAACAAGAATACAAAGGCAGAAAATATTCTACTAGTAGAAGATATGAAACATAATCTTCTAAGTGTGAGTCAAATGCGTGACCAAGGTCATAAAGTTACTTTCGATTCACAAAAGTGCGAGATAAGAAAAGAAGGTTCAAGAAAATTGATTGCTACAGCTACGAGAACTTCAAGAAACATATACGTGTTAAGTGAAATTGGAAATGAAAAGTGTTGTCTAGGAAAGGAAGATGAAATTTGGCTATGGAACAGAAGAATGGGTCACATACATTTTGATAACCTTGTCAAAGTCAAAAAAATAGAAGCAATCAGAGAAATGCCCCAGATCACGAAACCAATAAACACTTTATGCAAGCATTGTCAACAAGGAAAACAAACAAAGACCAGGTTCAAATCAAAGGAATATTTAACAACAAGACCACTGGAAATTGTGCATACTAATCTAGTTGGACCAACTACAACAAAGGGCTTAAAATGTGAGAAATAATTTATATTATTAGTTGATGATTATACAAGAATGAACGTAGTTTTCTTTCTCAATGATAAGTTAGAATCTTTTGAAAACTTCAATATCTACAAGGAAATGGTTGAAAATTAAATGGATTCAAAAATCAAATGCTCGAGATTTGATAATGGAGGAGAGTTTACTTCAAAGGAATTTATGGACTACTACAAAAGTCATGGAATAAAAGTGAAATTATTCGTTTCTAGGACACCTCAACAGAATGGAGTTGTTGAAAGAAAGAACATGACAATACAGGAAATGGCTCGAACAATGCTAATGGATTCGAAATTGACATATATTTTTTAGACATGGGTAGTGCATACAACAATTCACATTCAAAACAGAGTAATACTCAGAAACAACACTGAAAAAACTCCTTACGAGCTATGAAAATGAAGACCAACAAATGTAAATCACTTCAGAGTTTTTGGAAGCAAATGCTACATCAAAAGAGAATATGGTAGAGCGGGAAAGTTTTACTCTTGTGTGGACAAATGAGTACTTGTTGGTTACTCAAGTACAAGAAAAGCATACAAGTGTTACAACCTAAGATTGAACAAAGTGGTGGAAATAATCAATGTAACAATTGATGAAATAGGTAGACAACAATTAAAGGAAGAAGAAAATGAATCAATGGAACAACTTTATGAAGAAGAAACAAAAGATGAAAAAGAAGGGGAAACAAAGAGGATCCGACATAAACAAAAGAGAAAGTTCAGCAAGTAACTCCAAAAACACCTAGCAGACAAGTACAGAAGAATCATCCTTCAGATCATATTATCGGAAACAAAGACGTAGGAGTTGAGACTAGAAGAAGAATCTGTTCACCAGAACAAACACACCTAGCACTCACATCTATGATTGAACCAACCTATTTTGAAGAGGCCAACAAGGATGAATTTTGGAAGAAGGCCATGGATGAAGAATTGGATCAAATAGAGAAAAATGACACTTGAGAATTGGTTCCAAGACCAAAGGATAAGATGATCGACACAAAGTGGTTATATAAGAATAAATTGAATGAAGATGTACAAATTACAAGGAACAAAGCCAGATTGGTATGTAAAGGTTGAATGAATTGAATTTGAAGAGACATTTTCCCCAGTTGCCAGAATGGAAGCAATTTGATTTCTTTTAGCCTATGCATGTTCCAAAAATATTAAAGTATATCAGATGGACGTAAAATAAACTTTTCTGAATGGGGAACTTGAAGAATAATTCTACATTGAACAACCAAGAGGATTTCAGTTGTCAAAGAACACAAATTATTTTTGTAAATTAATGAAGGCCTTGTATGGTCTAAAACAGGCTCCTAGAGAATGGTACTCTAGACTGGTTAAATATTTACAGCAGACAGGGTTCACAAGAGGAAGTACAGACAACAATCTCTACATGAAGGTAAGTCAAGATAGTATTTTATTAATTGAATTTTATGTTGATGATATTATTTTTGGTAGTGATGATGGCAAGTTAAGCCAAAAATTTGCAAAGGATATGCAGAATGAATTTGAAATGTCATTACTTGGAGAACTATCCTTCTTTCTAGGACTTTAGATACGTCAAAGAAACCAAGGAATTTTTATTTCTCAAACCAAGTATATCAGAGAAATGATAAAGAGGTTTGGAATGGAAGATTCCAAACCAGTGATCACTCCCATGCAAACCCGTTGCAAGTTAAGAAAAGATGATAATTCAAAGTATACAGATTAGAGGCAATACAGGTCAATGATTGGTAGCCTACTATATGTGACAACATCCAGACCAGATGTAATGCAAGCAGTTGGACATGTGGCATGATTTTAAGCAGCACCAAAGGAATCACATGATTTTTTAGTAGTGAAGAGGGTTTTCAGATATCTCAAGAGAACAAAAGAGTTTGGATTATGGTATCCAAAAGGAAAGGATCTATCTCTAATTTCCTTCACAGATGTAGATTGGGTAGGTTGTATTGATGACTGATGAAGCACCAATGGAGCAAAGTTCTACTTGGGTGAGTGCTTAGTATCATGTCTAAGAAAGAAACAATCATCGGTATTGTTATCCCCGATATCTAGGGATAACTAGGCGATCATGCCTCGAGGCCCACAGGTCCAAGACATGGAGTACCAAGAGCAGGATTGACCTGAGCATGGTCCTGGAGGGCCCATCCTTGTTCTTCTTCGCCAGACTTGTCCTGTCAGCAGCAACAACTTCCATCACCATCGGCTTGGAATTTCATCTGAGAGGACTCTTGCTCCATGAGGTAATTGGTCCAAGGTGTCATGGTATGTGTCATGTTTGATCGTTATAACCTGTTAAGATATTTAGACACTTAGGAGTTAGTTAAGATCTACTTGGTCTAATATGTCGTTAGGTAAAAGTGTGT
>SNQJ01S0009379.1:275522-291060 GCA_010110895.2 Picea sitchensis | reverse complement strand
GTAATTGTTAACCTACAGTTCGAGCCACGGCAGGAGTGCTAGTAGGTTGTGGCAGGGCTGCTATCCACGCCTCTCCCTCAACCTCTCTGGAAATCATGTGTGGCCCCTTTACTCCATATGTGAGTCTGGTCGGCAAGCTATCGTCAGCCTGCATCATCAACCATCATGTCAGAACATGTCTACAACATATCATCAATCAATATCATATCATCAAAACAAAGCAATATCACCGTAAATGAATCAACCCAAATAGCACACTCCCTGACTCAATCCAGAGTCCAAGGGGGTTCCACTGATGCCTCTGCCTCCTCAAGGTTCCAAAACCCTGCACACTCAACAAAACTGAGTCAATAGCACCTGTCTACATCAAGTAGTAAAACATCATGTCGTCTATCGGAACGCATCATAATCAAGCATAAATGTATTAATATCAGAAAGGTCCAGATCACTTGCGACCAAGTGTCCTCAAAGAATAAGTTTCGTAAGTGCGCCAGAGTGGGATGTTACATATATATGGCTATAAAATGTGTATTGTTTGCTAAATATTCAAAAAAAAGTGTTATTTAACTACAACTTTTTTCTATGTATTCAAGTAAAGGTAAAGAATGTGTTAAAAATGATGTTTTCCACTATATTTAAAAAGTATGGAACAATAAATTAATTAAAGAGACAAAATTATATGAAAAATCATAACTTCAAAAAATAAATGGTAAAAAATATTTTTAAGATTGAAATAAGCATGAAAAAATGACTAAAAACACCGTTGAATAAAAACAAATAGAAAATTTTGAAAATAGATGAAAAACAATCATTTAAAAAAATAATGTGTAAACATTGTGGATCGAAAAAATTAAAATATTGAAAAACCACCTAAAAACGGAGGGGGGTGCTACCAGTAGCACCATTTTTAAAAATGGGGTGAAAAATTGGACCCCCCCAAAAATGAGAACTTTGAAGATTTCTCGTTAAGTTGGTAACTATGTTTGACTTGGTATATCTAATGGTTGTAGGAGAATTGGAATCTTGATTTTCTCTCCCTTATTCTATTGACATACCACACATTTAGACACAAACATTTGAACATAAATTTTAAGACCTTCCCAAAAAAAATCCTTCTTGATCCCATGATAAGTTTTCAAAAACCCTGAATGTCCTCCTATAGGATAAGTATGGAATTATAGAAGGACCTTTTGTTTGAGTTGGGAATTCTTACATAAATATAGGTGATCATGAAACCATATAAAATCATTCTTTCATACAAATTTACCTAATGCAATGGGGTCCTCTTGTAGTTGTTGAATGATCATACATGCCTCTTGATCTTTCTTCCATTATATCTTTTCTTATTCCACCCAATCAGATTGTGGAATAGAAATAGCACATAGTGAACCCTTTGTTTCTTCTTCTTTCTTGAAAGTGTCTGCCACAATACTATGTTTTCCCTTTTTGTAGATAATTTCAAATTCATAAAATATTGTCTTTGTAACCCATTTGTGTTGTTCTTCTGAAGATAATCGTTGCTCCAAGATGTACTTCAAACTATCATGATCTATTTTTACTTTGAAGTGTCTTCCTATTAAGTAAGGGTGTTATTTCTCAATTGCATATAGTATGGCCAAAATTTATTTTTCATAAATTGGTTTGAGTAAGTTTTTTCCTTTAAGTTGATTTCTTTCAAAGGCAAGGGGCCTTCCTTATTGCATTAAAATTGCACCAATGCCATGGCTTGAGGCATCTCACTCCACAATAAATATTTTTGTGAAGTTGGGTGTGGATAGGACAAAAGTTGTATGCATAGCCTCCTTAATTTCTTCAAAATATTTGGTTTCTTCTTGAGTCCAAGAAAATGCTTCCTTCTTTAATAATTTTGTTAGAGGCGTTGCTATTTTACCATAGTTATTGACAAACTTGTGGTAATATCTTGGCAATCCTAAGAATCCTCTAAGTTTCTTCAAGGTTTTGGGAATTGGTCATTCCCTCATATCTTTGACTTTTTCAGGGTCAACTTTTACACCTTCATGAGATACAATATAACCCAAATATTCCACTTCTTGAACACCGACAGCACACTTGGAAAGCTTTGCCTAAATTTGTTACTTTTCCAAAATTTGTAATATTCTATCAACACGTTGTACATGTTCTTCCTGCAATTTGTTGTATATTAGTATGTCATCAAAAAATATTAACACAATTTTTCTAAGGAAGGGTTTGAAAATTTAATTCATCAAGCTTTGAAATGTTGAAGGTTCATTAGTAAGTCCAAATGGAATAACTAAAAACTCATAATTACCTTCATGTGTTCTAAAGGATATTTTGGGAATGTCTTCCTACCTCATTATGATTTGATGATATCCCAAACGAAGATCCAACTTAGTAAATAATTTTTCTCCATGCAATTCATCTAATAATTCATCAATGATAAGAACAAGAAACTTATATTTGATGGTCATTTTGTTGATTTGTGTATAATCTAGACACATATGCCATGAACCATCCTTCTCCATAACCATCACTACTCGTTAAGAGAAAGAACATTGGCTAGGTTGAATGATGCCAACCTCTAACATTTCTTGGATCATACACTCGATCTCAATATTGTGTGCATATAGATACCTATAATGCCTAATGTTATTTGGTACACTTCCAGGTTGCAAATGAATAGCATGACCATGATCTTGAGCTGGTGGAAGATCCTTAGGCATCTCTCCAAATACCTTGAAATTGTTGTTGATAACAATTTGGAGATCCATTGAAGCAAGAGATATAGATGTTATAATATCTACTAAGCACAATTGTGCAATTACACCACAATGTCCCTTTTTGAGTAATTTTGTCATGCTATTAGAGATTATCACTTTAGAGGGTTTCCCTTGGATACCTCTAAGCTCAATTTCCTCGCCTTCTGAGGAAAATATCATGAAACAATCTTGAAAATTAAGGGCCAATGTTCCAAATGGTTATAATCATTTGACCCCTAATATGACATCAACACCACCCATTTGGATGGAAATCATGGGACTATCCAATAAATACTCCTACATATTGAGATTAATACAATGGCACTTCCCAGAAAAATTTATGGTACCTCCATATGTAATCATTACTTGAAACTTTGGTGCTATATATACAAAGCAATTGAGATATTTAGCTAATTTTTAAATGATGAAGTTATGGGTATTACTAGAATCAATCAACATTGTTACCTTTTTCTTTTTGAAGTATCCTTGTATCTTGAGATTTTGTGGAGAATTGATGTCGACCAATGCATGACAAGATGTTGGTGGAGCAATATCTTCTATATATAGATCTTGTGATGGTTCCAAATCTTGATCTTCTTCCTCTTCATAGTCTATGTAGAATAATTTATTCTTGTCACATGTATGCCCTTTATTGTACTTGTTGTCACAATTGAAACATAGTCCCTTTTCTCTTCTTTCATCCATTTTTTGAGGTGTCAACCTTGTCAGTTTAGGAGAGGTAACATGGCGCTCTCTATGGTTTTCAGTGGCCACCCTTCTAGTAGCCATATTTTTTTTTTCCACTTTCATTTCCATACTGAAAGCTTGCTCTAGGGATTTAGGTTCGAAGAGATGCACCTCATGTTGAATGTTCTCCTTTAAAGTACCCATAAAGAGATCTAACAAATTATCCTCGGGAATGTTCTTTACCCTGAGACTAAGAGTTTGGAATTGTTGAATGTGATCTATAATTGGAATTTCTTCCAACGAATTTTCAATTGACTAAAGAATGTATTGATCTTAATGTACCCATAATGTTATATCATTTCCTCTGTAAAAATGGAGTAGGAGATAATATACTTTTTTTTCTTTCACAAAGCCATTGATACCGAACAAATTGATAATTTTCTAAATACAAAGATGAAAAATGTACCTTTTGTAAGCTTGGTGTTTGGTGTAGATCAAAGGATTTCTCCATCACAAATATCCATGTCATAGGATCTTTACCATCAAACTTCCTCATATCGATCTTTGGAATGAAGTAGTTCATTGGTGTCAACTTGAAGTCTTGAGTATGTGGATCTTGGAGTAATGAATAATCATGATTTTGGGACTCAATATTTATTTCCTACACATTTTCATGATTTCCTTGAATTTTGATATCTCCTATAGGGAGTCTCTCATCTAGATCATGGAAGACATGGAATTTTGAAATTCTAACATCTTCTTTTCCATATGCTCCCAATTTTCATCCATATTCTTTTCCATTTTCATTTCCATATGATCTCAATTATTATCCATCTTATTTTCCATTTGTTCCATATTCTTTTCCATATCTTGAATTTTTCTTTGTATGCTTACCAAGTCATCACTTGTTATTGATCTAACACTCAAATCATTAAGTTTGTCCTTCAATTTGGATATCTTGCTATGTATCTTACCATTTTCTTCATGAGTTATAGAAGAGATTTCTTGAGGCTTATTTAGTGAAGTAAATTTTGGAGGAGACTTTGGAGCCATGTGAAAAAAGAATAATTCTCCTATTTTTCCTCTTTATCACAAATTTTGAATCACCAAAAATAGATTTTCCAATCAAAAGTTATGCCAATTGTAATTATGAACCTTTTGAATCCTTAATTAGGAGTATGAATAGATGGCCAGATTTTGTCCTAATATATCTCTTAAATTCGAACCCTTATAAGTCTGAAATTTAGATCTAGAGTACTTTGATATAACTTCTTAAAATCCTGAAAATTTCACAGTCTGAACCTTCACTGATAAACAATATATAGCAAAAATACCAAAATGTATTGTTTAAGACTAATTTTAGAATTAGTAAACAACCCCAACTTCCATGAGATATTTCTCACGAATAATAATGATTCAAAATTTGAAAATTTAGTCACATGTAATTCTTTGTCTACTCAAGATTATGAAAATTTCAGAGTCAGAAACTTCACAAAAAAAAAAAAGTTACAATGGAAATGCCAAGTTGACTCTTTTAAAACTGATATCAGGATTAGTCATAAGCCTTATCTTTCAAGGATTATATATCTGAATGTATAATGAGCCATAATATGAAATTTGGACCACTTGTACTAGGAGATGTCTCCTCAATATCCAAAAAAAATTCACAGTCTGAAACCTCCCAAAAAAATATTTATAGTTAAAATACCAAGATGACTTGTTTAATAATGAATTCAGGATGAGTAAAAAACCCTATCTTACATAGGCTATATCTTCGTAAGTATAATGAACCAACAACTAAATTTTTTACCACAAGTATATTGATATGCATTCTAAGTAAACTCAAAATTTCACTATCTGGATCAACAAATAAAAAGTAGTTATAGTGAGAATTCTAATATGACTCGCTTGGAGAAGAAAAACCCTAGGATCAGTTCTCTAATACCAAATGTTATGATCCAATGCTTTAAAAAATGAAAAAAAGTCAATGAATACAATCCACTTCGAGGGGGAAACATCCTTTTACAATATATATCCCGTTCATAATACAATATGAGATGAGATAAGATGATCCTAAGACTAGGTCTCCTTGGTATATATATAGGAGACAAAGGGTACAATTATAATGAAAGGGTAGAATTAAGTGTTCTAGACAACCTACTAATATAACATTAGAAATGTAAGAATTCAATATATAAGGGATTAACAAGGGGTTTTATACATAACATGAGGATTTTTCTAGGGATTAACATATTTTTGTACCCCAAATAACATAGTAGTTCAAGTTCTTCAAATTCAAATCTTGTTTCGTCATTGTCCTGATGACTATACCCATCAACAACATCTAGAGTCTAGAAATTTAGAAACTTTATTTATCTTATATTAATTTTAGTAGTTTTAGTCCACATTTCTTCACACTCTCTACAGGTTTTATTTTTGTATGTACCTAATGATTCTTAATTGAAATTTTCATTCTTGGGATTTCTGAAATTTCCATAGGTTGTGCATACATCGTGAGACACAACATTGGAAATATTATGTCAATAGTATGTTGATTCACATCCATTTTTCCCTACCAACGAGCAATTTTGGTACAATTTCCTTCCAACATTGCATTAACATGCATTTCATGGTTTTAGTTGAATAAAATGTTTACATAGCCAGTTGTTGTTGGTTTTCAAACAATTTATCTATTGTTTCATTGTATCTATGTTAAAATGTGAGAAATGTCATTTATTTTCTCACACTTTAGTCATTTTTTGTTGGATCTATGTTCAAATATAACACATTTCTCTCTATATAAATATTAAATGTATCTTATTTCACAAGGATTGGTCCATATTTTGGTAGAATTCATTGTTGTTGTTTATGGTCAAATCGATGTTCAACAACTTCCTTTTTATTTTGTTTTTGTCAAACTTAGCCTGTTTTTGCAAGGTTTAGCCATTATCTTGGTTAATTAAGTTCATTTCATGAAGTTTGTAATATGTTTCTCTAAGGAAACTTCAAATAAAACAGTAAACTTCAATATTGACTTCAACTTTGTAAGTTTGGTATTAATTGAGCCATATTATCAAGGTTATGTTATTTATTTAGGTTAAATTTATGTTTTTTTTCATTTATATGGGAAAATGATAAATTTGCACATTTTTTCATATGGGAAAATGTTTGAGTTCATTTCTGAAAGCTCTGGTTTAGTTCGGAGCCATCTAATCATGCAGTGAACAACCCCAGGGTGTATTTACTAATAGTTGGTCTTACTTGAAGATAATGTCTTTCATTCTCCAATTTATTATTTACATCAAACTTGTATTTTTGAGGTTATTATTTAATCATATTTCACAACACTAAATATTGTTGTTAATCATTTATTTATAAATTGAGGTTTTAAACTATAATATAGTTAATAGATATTAATTGTACATCCAAGTTACGAGGAGGTTTTCTATAAGGTAGAAAGTTCATAAAATGTTTCTTACAATCAATGGGTGAATTCGAGAAACTATACATAGATATGGCAAAGAAAAAAAGAATCTTGTTAAATTAAGATGAACAAATCTGTTTTATTTTTTCTCTTTGCAACATAAGGAAAATGAATCTATATTCATTTTTTATACAATTTGTTTCCTATATTCTTTTTTTTCAGAGATAAAAGAGCATGAAATTCAGTTCTTTTAGCCCTTATCCAACATTGCATTGAATTATTTATTAGTCATCAGAATTGCAACAATGTGTAACATGGGTTATAGATAATGTTGGCTTTCATTCTCTTTTTTAAAGTTGGTTTTGCTATGGCATTTGTTTTTTATACATATAGCCATAGTCACCTTATGCATTTCAACACTCTTTACTCCACCTATTACACTACCTTTATCCTCCTTCATACCTCCTCTTCAAAACACATGTGAACAGAGATGTGAAGGCTCTTCAATCATATTTTTTTCCATGTCTTTTAAACCCATTTATGTTTATTTTTTTATTTCTTTCATTGCAATTGCATTAAATTGCTTCAAAGGGTACGGAAATTATAGAATGGGTACAATCTTGACTAAAAATGACATCGATTAGTTGCTAGGCATTTCCACCAACATGCAACCAATTTTCCAAATTGAGGCACTCGATCTTCTCCACTCTATATAGAATTCAACGCCATGATATTGTGCTTTTGTATTTGATGGGAGGCACATGAAACACTCTCTTTTACCATCAAAATTCAATGAACATATTCCAATTGGGGATCTTCAGATGGGATCAATTATATCATTTATTGCTTGTAAATGTGGATTTCGTAAACAATCCATGCATGTTTTATCCTTTCTTCCCTTATAAATTTATAAATCTTCTCCTTCCCCATGCATCCTACAAGATTCCTTTACTCTTTTCTATTTTCCTTCTTTTACATAGGAATATTATAATATTGGATCTAGAGGTTGTTGATACCACAACCACCCTTGTAGGTGCTCCACTAGTTGTATCACATCCACCTGTTTACCCTTCCCAATCTATCCCCTCATCATCCCAATAACTATTTCTTAAAAACTATATCCCTCTGGCCCCACCCCCTCCTCTTCCACCCTAGATAAAACTATTCCTATCAGATCCATGAGCCCTTATCATATAAAATGGGAAATTAAGAGTCATGAAAAATAAAGAAACACATGTTTGTGAATTCAAGAAACAACATGGATTTGGAAAGGTTTTTATATTTGACATTTCTAACATTGAAGGAGGAGAGATACATGTCATTTGTTTTACTAACTCTGCTAACACTTTCTATGCTCAAATCCAACTTGACCATGTCTACATTATCTCCAAATCCATTGTCAAACTAGAACATAAAATGTTTAACTATTTGAATAATGATTAGAAGGTATTCTTGGAACCCACCTCCTTAATACATCATTTCCCAGATAATGATCCATCAATTCCCCAACACCATTTTAACTTTAAGTCAATCAGTGAAATCAACTCATCAATTGTTGGGTCTATTATTGACATGATTGGTGTTGTAACTAACACCTCCCCTAGCTCCTCTATACATAGGAAAGATGGCTCAAACACTACGAACAAATAAACCTCTTAAAGGAAATGTCAAGCTATAGCATTGATGTGACATTATGGGGAAAACATTTCCCTATGGAAGTAAAAAGCTTGCTAACTTGTGTTCTAAAACAACCCACCCCATCCTAGTAATCAAGGGAGGTTGTGCTTCTAAGTTCAATGGTAAGACTATAGGGTCTATCTCTAAAACTAAAATTCTAATAAACCTAGATATAGAAGGTTCCCATAAGCTGACAAGATGGTTCCAAAAAGAGGGCTTACATGCTTCCTCTGCATCCTTAACTAGGAGATATACCACTGTCCCAATCCAAATAAACAAAAGAAAAACATTTTTGAGGCTCTTAGCATCGCACCCTTTGAGAAAAAAGAATTAATTCTAATGAAGTCCACCATAAAAAAATCCACATGGTTAAATTCTATTAGCTTGCATGTCCTTTAATCATCATTGGCATGCAATGCATGAAAAAGGTCTTCTACAATTCAAAAATCACTTGGCATTGTCCCAAATGCAATGTTGATTTGTTTGAATGTGATTATGGATACCTGCTTAAGCTAGACCTATAAGATCGCACAAGAGAACTCACCTCCATGGTCACTTTCAAAGAAGCTACAATAGAACTAATGGAGGTCAAGGAAAAGGACTTGCACATTTTGTCTACAGAGCCTAATGCCATTAGACAAATAATTTCCAAAATAGAATGAAAATAATTCTTTTTCACCCGTGCTCAATGCTTGAAAAGTGACCATCATGAAATTAGAGCAGTTAACATTCGATTTTTTGACAAAATTATTGTTAGATGATATAAAAAAATTCAGCCAAACAGAGAGGAATGTTTACACTTTTGTATTCCATCCATTTTTGTCACCCTTTTCTTTCAAGATTTTGCATGTTCACATATCCATTTTGAATAATTTGCTTCTTTTTGGCCTCCAAGAATGTTATATGGCACATTGATACTTAAATACTATACTTCACTTATCTCTATAATTTTGATAGTTTATCTCATAGAAGTATTGATAATAATATATTTTTTGAATTATGAAATTTTGGATTATGAATCAACTATCACTCATTTTTGTCTTCAAAACTTTAAAGACTAGCACCTTTATATCTATTTGCAAATTTATCATTTTCATTTTGTGTATTTTTTTTCTATTTCATCTCTGTGTATCTATGAAAATGTGTATGATGATATAACTTGCTTCCTAAATTTATAAAACTACCCCATCTAATACACACCTTCACAACCACTTTTGGAAGCCCATTGTAATGGCATTATAAATTTACATAGGCCATTAAAATATATGCAAATATGTTTTATTTAAGAAGGTATTATGTTTTCTTGGTGAACATCCCTTTGTAACCTTTAATTATTGACTCCCCAATTCAAAAAAATATCATAACAATGGAACTATGGTATACATACAACTTGGAAATTCTATAAAGTTTAGATGGGAATTTTATGATAAGGCGGATGGTAACTATTCGAAAAAATTATGCATAGTAAAAACTATGGTCATCTCTAGAATATAATGGGAAAATCTATTTGCAAAACCTATATCTTACACAATTTCCTACTTACATAGGTGGCTAGAAGGAAGGAAAAACTAAATTTCTCATAGAAGTGTGATTTTCTAGCTTTTCCCCTTGATTTCACCCCTATTGAATGGAACCAAAAAATGGAATTAAACAAATGTTACACCAACATATTTTATGGGCCACAAAATTATATAATGGCCCATCTCATGTTAGATACAAGTTATTTTGTGCCGTAAAGACTAAGGCTTCTTTGAAACTTTATGACTTATGATGAACATGAGACAATTGATTTATGCTTGTTTACATTTATGTGTTTTTCTTAAATATTAAGGTTGATTTTGGCATGCTTCAGTTTAATAATGATATTTTAATGATTCATGAATGATCTTCTCTATGAACTAATATTGAATGTAATCGGCAAAAAAAATCAGAATTTGAGTTGGTAGCTCCAATTATTCTTCCAAACAACATGTTGCATGTGTGAGAAAATCATGGGATTGTGTCCCTTCTCAATCCTCAAAAACTTCTAGAAATAAGGAGTAACAATAATGACCCTAACCATTCTAATCCTTATTGTTGTAGTGCTCGAATTGTTTATGGGGGTGAATAGTCTTTTGTAACCATTTGCATAAGATTAGGAGGTCAAATGACAAACTTCCACCCATCAAGGACTTGTTAGAAGGTTTAGTATGGAGTCTCTTCGAGTACAAATTGGAGTAGAGAAGATAGTATAGGGATATTTTTATTTTTATGTTATATTTTTTATTACTTGGAGAGTGTATTTGACTTTTGAAGAGAAAATTGATTTAATCATGTTTATGAACATTTTCTAAATAAAATAGTAGTTTTCATTAAATATTCGAGAACTTGTTAGATTGCTTAGGGTTATCATAGCTTCCTTGAGTAAGGGCCCACTCAAGGGAAGACAAACAATCCCCCTGTAGACTTAAGATTTCCTTTTTTCATTTCTAGTTTGTAATTTTCATACTTCTATAGTAGTGAGATATGCATGTTTGCTTGTGATTAGTTCAACAATTTTGTCATTTCCCACACTTTCCTTTATTGCAACTTCTTTTGTTACACTTCTTGTAATATCTCTACTATGTGGTCTTCAACACTTGGATGTGCTTTCATGAGTTTGTGTATGATTCATGGTGGTGTATGGGTTGAGTAATCTAGTAATAACAACATTTCATTTAATTGCTTGAAACCTTCGTATCTACTCAGTCATTTAGAAACAAGGCAGTGACTCTATAAATTCATATATCTTCTACACTTGATTAGAGGAGATACGACTGAAGGTTATGGACCTAATTGCTTAAGGAGTAAGTTAGGACATTCTATTAAATTTGGGAATTTTATTTATAGTGATTTCCTTAATTTAATACTTTAAACCAGACTTTTGTAATTGCACAAATAATGCATAATACCTCATAAGTTAACATATTCATGTTTTGATGGTTAAAGCATAGTTGAGGAGTTCAACAATTTTGATGTAATTCTTTGTCCCATAACATTTTGGTGTCATTGTTGGGGAGCTTCTAAAACTAAATTCAAGTCAATTTGAAATTTTCTTTGAAAATAATTTATAAAAGAAACACTTATAACAACACTTACTAGATTGCATGCATTTACCTAGAGATATATATGAAAGTTTTTTTTATCAAAAATACAAAGTTATGGTGTCATTGAATTATATACATGTGGAAAAGAAAAACAAGAAAAAAGATCGTGAATCAAATATCCAACAAATCATAGAATAATTTTATGAATCACCCCAAGAAGGAACATGGATTTTTATAAATCCTCTTGCTAATTTGGTGAATCCTTTTAATGATAGAGAGGTTGAACAAAGTGCGGATTTTAACCTTGTACAATTAATTACTTCAAACAAATTCTTATTAAAAATAGAAAAGATACAATGGCACAAACACACATTACACATATATTTTTACCCTGGAAACCCCAACTGGGAAAACCAACAACCAGTTTAGAGTCACACATATAATATTCTATTCATCATATCTTCATCATTTATAATACAATACAATATATAGGATCCTAAAGAATCCAAAACCCCTAATCCATTGACCCAAATTAGTTAACAACCCTAATTCCTTAACCAAAAATAGAAAACCATCGAAAAAAAATGGATGCAAAAAATGCCAAAAAAAAAACATTTCGGGGGCACTACCCCCATACCCCTGCAAACTCCCCAGGTGAAGCAGGGGGGGGGGGGAGGGGGGTGTGCATGCCATCCTACACACCCGATGCAATGAAGACACTAGATTTAGTAATGAAAATAATATAACACATACCCAACATTATCCCACTTGTTGTTTTCTTTGCATAGAGGGGATTAAAAGGTTACATAGTCAACAATCTAGGGCATCAAATCCCATAGATCCTCTACACCAAGATAAATTCTCAGTGCTCACAAATTTTGTTAATGAATCTGCAAAATTATTCAAAGTGTCCACCTTCATAAACAACACTTTATTTTCTTCAACCATGTCTCTCACAAAGTGATATTGAACATCAGTATGCTTTGTATTTGAATGATAAGTCAGTTTCTTTGCCAGGAAGATTGCACTCTGACTGTCACAATCTATCCTTACATTTTTTTATACCAACCCAATACATAAAAACAATCTCTGTAACCATATTTATTCCTTTTGTGCATGAGTTGTTGTCATGCATTCAAATTCTATAGTTGAGAGTGCCACTACAGACTTTATTTTACTCATTCAACTGATTGCTCCTCGAAACAGGTTAAAAACATACCCACTTGTAGATCTTATGCTATCTATATCTCTAGCCGATTATGCATCAACAAATCCATGTATGTCCAACACTCTATCTAATCATGGTCTTCCTTTATATCACGATCCATAACTAGTAGTGACATGCAGATACCTGAAAAACCCTCTTTATTGTTGTCCAATGCTCCTTCCCTGGTTTTGACATATACCTACTCAAAAATCCCACTGCATGTGAAATTTCCGTTCTAGCACAAACCATTGCATACATCAAACTCCCGACTGCACTCGCATATGGAATATGATACATGTCCTCTTTCTCTTCATGTAGTTAGAATGTCAGGGTCAAGGATGACATTGTCTAGATAGAAAATATGGAATGGATAGAGACACAAGTCATTGTAATAGTAATGTTTTGCATAGGTGGGAATCATGATCCTCATAGTATGTCAAGGGGTTTGATGATTCATGTTGAGAGTGGGATATCTAGGACTTAACATGGGAGGGTGCATATATTATTGATGGCCATGGGGCACTAGTTGACTTTCTGTCATAAAGTGACATGAGGTAATTTGTTTTTTGGGCATTTCTTTGTGCATTATTCTTTGATAGGATTCCCACCCTTCATCCCCATGTATGTATATGAGATGGATGTCCTCCAGAGCTAAGGATACATTTATGGGGGGAGAGTTTGATATGGGGAAGGGGTGGGGGCATGGGGGATGTGTTTCACCCATATTTCTTTGAACATTGATATTATTTTCCTATTCACATTGAATATTACCCATATGAGGGTATGAATTGTCAATGAGATGCCAAGATTTCCATACTACTTGAATGGGCCTAGGGCCCAATTGGTATGTATTTTTGTATTTCATTTAAATACATAAACTATAATATTTCAATATTAACATTGATCATCTACTATATGTGTTTGTAGATATTGTATCGATGAGACCAACAAACCATGCATGTCAATGGGGGAAAATTTATCATGAAAACCCATTCCTATTAGGGTGGGGAAAAGGAGGTGACCTTGATACATCTTAGTATTAGATGATGGATATAATACATCCAAAATTGGACTAGTTACTATGAGGTGTATTTGAGTGTGGATGGGATGATATAGATGATGTTTATGTAGGGGCATGTACCGAAATACTACATGAGTGGCATATGATCTTGTAGTGGGAAGTGATGTTTGGTCAGTGCATAAGATATTTATCCAAGAGGGACATGGTACCCTTGGCTTGATACCCTCGATAATATGGTAATGAGAGGGATGATTAGTTAGGGATAGACATGCACTATTCCCCTAGTCTTGTATGTAGCTAATTACAATGAGTTTTAACAATTAAATTAGTTTATCCATGAACCATTTACAGTGATATTCAATTAACATTGATTCTCAAAGTATTCTTATGTCATTCATGTCTTTGTTGAACAATCTAACCCAAACATGCTAATGCACTCAAAGTCTAAGAGTTGAATGTGGTTCTTACATTAGATCTATAACATCCCACTCTGGTGCACTGAGCGAGCTTATTCTCTAAGGACACTTGCTCGCAAGTGATCTGGATTATTATGCTACTAAATTTTTTTATTTTGATTATGAGGCATTATGGGTTGATGACATGGTTTAACTACATTGACATCGACAGGTGCTATTGACTCGGTTTTACTGAGTGTGCAGGATTTTTGGACCTTGAGGATGCAGAGGCATTGATGGAACCCCTTGGACTCCGGATCGAGTCAAGGAGTGTACCATTGGGGTTTGATTGTTTTACTGTGATATTAGTGCATCTGATTAGATGATACGATATGGATATATTCTGACATGATTCATTAATGATGCAGGCTAACGATAGCTTGCCGACCAGACTCACATGTGGAGTACAGGGGTCACGCACGACTACCAGAGATGTTGAGGGAGAGGTGTGGAAAGAAACCCTACCACAACCTACTAGCACTCCCACTGTGGGTCGAACTATAGGTTAACGTTTACCTAGTTTGAGAGGACCCACGATGCCGTGAGTGCAGATTATGACAATCGCTCACGATGATTCTAGGGGGGCGCACAATAAGGCAGGGGCCTTATTCCTTAGAGGCCCTTAGTCTCCCACAAGTTCACCTGGCGGAGTATTGACTCCAGGGGTTATTGATGTCTACCAAGTCAGTCAAGAGGCGAGTGGCACCCTTGGAGCACGTGGTGCATCCTAAAGGACACGTCGCGCAAGAAAAAATGGAAAGAGGTGAGTGACACCCTTGGAGCACGTGGTGCATCCTGAAGGGCACGTCGCGCAAGAAAAATGAAAAGAGGTGTCTGGCACCCTTGGAGCACGTAGTGTGTCCTGAAGGGAACGTCGCGCAAGGGAACAGATGAGGCGAGTGGCACCCTTGGAGCACCTAGTGCGTCTTGAAGGGCATGTCGCGTGGTTTGACAAATGAATGAACCTAAACAACCTTAGGATGAACAATGTGATAAGAATTTAAAAAAAAAAAAAAGCATTTTCCCTAATAAAATGTCGCCCATCACGAAAATTAAGGTCTAGCTCTAAATCATGCTAATGGCAAAATTTTATCCTTTTTATAAAAAAAAATGTTGGAATAAAATTTTAAAAAAGGAATTAATTGTTTTATTATTTTTGATAATTTAAAATATATTAATTAAATGAGAAGAGGGAAAAAGGGTTAATTTCCACACCTACCTTTTTGAATTCTAATAAGAAGGGTAAAGAGGGAAAATCTAAAAT
>SNQJ01S0009379.1:232804-274158 GCA_010110895.2 Picea sitchensis | reverse complement strand
TTCTAATTTAAACTGAACTAACAATTTAATAGTGGGGAAAGTCATTAAAACCTGTAAGAGAATTTGGGGACACCTAGGAGTGATTCTAGGAGTGACTCTAGGTGGGTGAGGGAAATAAGAGAATTTAAATTAATTAAAGAAATCAATTAATGGAGCAATGTAGGGGATGGGTGACACTTGTACGGAGAGGAATTTTTAGGAATTTATTTTTAAAACTTAAATTAAATGAGATTTTAGGAAAGAAAGGGAGTTTGAAACTCTATATAATGAAGGAAGAAGAAGGATGACAGGGGGTCTTCTGTTTGTGTAACGTTATGCTATAGAAATGGCTACTTGACTAACTTAACTTATGGGAGTTGGAATACCCAGCTTGGTGAGGAGTGGTAGCTCGACCTTGTGAGGCGAGCTGGGAGCTAGTCGAAATCTCTGGATAGTGAGTGTGTGGCCCCTTTGCGGCTCGGAGGGCTAAGGGGGAAGAAGAGTACCCCTAGCATTGGTTGGGAGGTATCAGTGAAGTCTTGTCGGTTGGCACGCGGGAGTTGCAAGGAGCACGCGGGACGTCCACCCGAACAGGCAACGATATGCTTCCTTCTTGTTGTCTGCATTTTATTTATTTATTTTGTATTCTGGAAATGGAAAGGAGAAATGATTTCATGCCTACATTTTATTTATTTATTTTGTATTCTGGCAATGGAAAAGAGAAATGATTTCATGTCTGTAAATTTTTATAATTGGTTGTCTTTTGATTTTTTTTACCCAGTAGCAACAATAGAAGTATCACACGCAACCCTTCTTGTCCTAGCTTCCCTTTAGAGCTCCATTTCCCAGAGAAGCTATCAGCCACCTCTTCGTAGTTCCCTTCAGATTGTATAATAAGCTTCCTAGACAGATTAAAACTGTAGCCCATTGAGATTCCAACTTTCCCTTACACGCTCACAACTACAAAGATGATATTCAGAACATTATAGTTGAGGGAATCGTTAGAAATGCTATCTCTTTCCGTAATGAAAATTACGATGAAAACTATAATCAAATAGCATGCATCATGAAACAAACACTTCTCAAGTTGTAGGCATATGCTCCTCTCATCTTCCTGGGAGAATTTAAACTGTTTGCAGAAATTCCCCTCCCCTGTCTTCTTCGACGACGACCATTTTACCTTCACTACATATTCCTCTTGGTGGGCAATATATACTGGATAAGGTGGAAAATACCGTATGTGTCTGGAGAGAGAGAGCATTAGTACCATCGATCGTTGCATAGTATATTCTTTTGAGAGCAGATCCTCGCTGGGCGTACCTTCCGTCCCTGCTTCCTCTAGCTCAGTTACATATTATAATGTCAGGCCAGGCTCTTGCTACAGTTCCATAGCTAGATGTGGATCCCACGGTTGAACATCCACCAGTTACTTATGGAGGTTAAAAATAAGAAAAGGAAGTTAGAGATCGAGTTCAAATTCGTTCCCGCCCATGACCAGAGCCATTGGATGTATAAATCTCTGACAATTTTTTTTACTTATATAAATTCACTTAATCCTAGGTAAATTGATTTTGTATCTCATCCATGCTTCATCGTTCTTATTGTGATAGCTTACTACCCATATAAATTAATAAGTAGCAGTTAAGAGCTTTGCTTCGCCGAGATTCCATTTCAAATTGCAGAGTTTTAATTACCTTTTAAATATCTACTGCGTAATGTAATTTACATAGAGAAAATCATGCGTGGTTAAAATTGGCATTGCTCTGTAATTCATAACATCTAAGTTGTTATTGTGGCATCTAAATTTACTGCCATCAATTTACTATGGCGGAGATGTCAGGTTGGAAGCGATTTTCGCAACTGACATATTTTGGTTTATCTAAGAAATTGCGTTATGGAAGAGATGTCAAAGCTTGCCTTTAATCAAGGGACAGTGCATGTGATAGCTAGCACACACCTCACCTTTATTTCTGGATTTATAGAATAATTTCACCTTTATTACACCTTGTTTACAGTGTTTTCATTCCAAGGCGGTAAAATGTATTGACGTAAAGCTTGATTTAAACTTGTGGCTGTATTGTATTAATCATTTTTTTTTTTTACGTGAAACCTCATATTATGATAAGCTGTATATATAAACAACATTATATTAATCAGTATTAGACTAACCATTATTTGCTTTAGGCTTTATATAAATGATAAGTTGTATATATATAACAATATTAGATTAATCGATATTAGATTAATCATAATTGCTTGAAGCTTTAGGTACAGGATAAGCAATACAAAACAATATTAGATTAATAAGTATTTTTGCTGGCAGCTTTACATAAGCAGTATTAAATTAATCATTATTTGTACTTACGCTTTAGACTAATGATGTAAAGCTTTATATAACAGGTTGCAGTTTTAGATTATCTTTATTTTTACTGAAAGGATTGTAAAGTTGATGATGTTATGTAAACTGGATGAGATAAAGTTATCATGAATGTATATAGACACTTGATTATGATGTAGGAATATAATTATGTAAGATGAAAGTTTTAATGGAGAATAAACTCTATGATTACTAATGTAGTTTTATTAGTCATTTCTTTATCTAAATTGCCAAGTTGATTAAATGTAGTTATTGTTTACATGGACATGATGTTTGCGTGATTAAATAAAAGGCCCCAGAAGGTATATCACTTCTCCTGCCTCAGATTTTATTTAATGAAGGATTGATTAATTAGTGCATGTGGACTTTTAATAGAATCGCGCCTCAAGTTTGTTATTTAAATTGTGTATGTCATCTCTCTTGTGTTCCCATAAAATTTAAGGTTAATTAAGGTATTGTCTAAATATTAGAGTTATCTGGTTGTGCATGGAGAAAGGCCACTAATGATCAGTTATTGTTTATATATTTGTGCACCATGCAAATGTTGATTCATTGATTTCTATTTCTCACTTGCATTGAAGGTTTAGAATGGTTTTTGTTGCTCCTTAGTTACAATCGCGCTTATCGTCATATGGGTGCATGAATCCTTATGAGTGAATCATTGCGTGCATTGATCGATAAGTGTGCATGGTAACCGGTCTTGGCTCTTGTGCTTCTTGAAGATGATGGTCATTATTGGAATTGATGTTTTCACCTTGCTCTATAATGTTTTATTGTGATTGTTCTCACTCATCGTGAAGGTCCTAGTTACTTGTGTCGTTGATGTTGGTTGCGTTGGGTTGTTTTGATGATTGTCCTTAGCTTAGTAGGATTTGTCTTGCTTGTGTCGGGCAGGATGTAGACACCTCCTTGTTCCTTAGAACGGTCATCAGCCCTGATACCTTAAATGGTCAAAATCGATGGGAACCTAGGCTTGAGCGTTGCTTATGTGTCCTGGAGGTCCTAACCATTGTAGGGTAGGACGGGCGGGTAGTCATTCTTATTCTTCGTCAGTTGAATGTTGTATGTTTCTTCTAGGTGCTTGATGTGCTTTTATGATTGGTCGTTATGTTGTTTTTGTGTGAGTTACATGCGTTGTGTTCGTTGTCGAGTTGCGATGTTGAGTATAATGTAATTATTACCTTCCTACACAAACAAAAAAAATAAAAAAAATTGCACTTGTTATGTGAGGCTTGTTGTTGTGACGAAGTGGGAGGTTCTTTACATGTGGTATTAGAGCGGGTTCAACCCTGCGACTGTGGATCGCCAGGCTTTCCATTGCAGTAAACCCGTGAGTCTTAACCCTTGTGTTAAGTAAAAACCTTAACGTGTCCGTGTGGAGATCAGATTTAGAGGGCGCCCTTGAGGGTCCACAATGCATAATAGCTAGTATCGTTAGCATCTTGCGAGATCTCGAGAGAGATGAGTTCTAGCGTCCATGAGTGTCATGGAAAGTGGTGTTGTCGAATAAAAGTTGTAGAGAAAGGCATGTGCTTCATACTTCGTGTTTACGACCTCCAGCATGAAGGTCCACATGGTGGTCTTTCCACTAAAGGAGAGTGCTCTTTTATGGCGGAAGATGCTCCTGCCCCTTTTGAACTTAGCCGTCGATGACATGTATTGGGAACTGTTCGAGGGATGGTTCCAGGAGAGGTATGTTTCTAAGGAATTCATTGAGTGTCATCTCAACGAGTTCAATGCCTTGCGATGAGGTAGCTGCATGGTGCCCAAGTACGAGGCCCATTTTGGAGCTACTTCATTATGCTCTGCACCAAGCTACCCTGAAACTTAAGGTCAAGACGTTTGAGTTTGGCCTTATTGTTAGAATTCATCTTCGACTTTGCGTACCAGGAGTAATGGACCGAAGAAGGGGTGTTGGACATGTGGGGAGTCACACTACCAGGGCAACTACCCTATGGAGAGGACCAGAGCGTCCAGATCAGTTGGACCCACTACCGTGGGAGATATGGGAAAGTCCCATCGGATTCATGTAGAAGTGAATAACCACCATGCAGAGCATTAGTCGAATGTTCTCGAGATGACAGGTACCGTCGCTGACCAGACCCTAAGTATTTTGATAGATCCCAGTGCTACTAAGAATTTCATTTCTGGTGCAACGCTAAAAAGGATTAAGGTAAAGGCAGTCGAACATGAAAAGTTTAGCTTCGTAGAGATGGCTTCGGGAGCCAAACATAAGGTTGGAGGAAAGGTTACGGGTTGTATCCTCAACATGGGAGAGTTTGTCACCAAGGCTGACCTGTACGTCACGATCTTAGGATCTTATGATGTCGTGATTGGTATGGACTGGTTGGAATCAAATGAGGCGATACTCAACTGTAAGACAAAATGGTTGAGCTTAGTCGATGACGAGGTACAAATACATATGATTGTAGGAAGGAACCATGGATTTTCCCAGGTTCATCTCTTCCTTACAGCTACGGAAGAGAATGTGCAAGGGGTGCAAGATTTATGCGATCCTTGTGTTAAATGAGACGAGATTAGTGGAAGGTTTAGAACACCTTCCGGTGGTGAGAGAGTTTGCGGACGTATTTCCAGAGGAGTTACCTGGGATGTCGCTAGAGAGGGAATTGGAGTTTACCCTAGACCTAAAACCAAGGACTGAATCGATAGCAAGAATGCCTTATCGGATGTCGACCCCGGAATTACAAAAATTGAAAATGAAACTGAAGGAGTTGCTGGACCTGGGACTGATACGTCCAAGCGTTTTACTGTGGGGTGCGCTTATTATTTTCATATGAAAGAAGGATGGGTCATGGAGACTCTGCATTTACTACCTTCAACTGAACAAGGCCATGATCAAGAATCAGTATCCGTTGCCAAGGATTGATGATCTGTTCGATCAAATGAAGCGCGTGACGGTGTTCTCAAAGATCGATTTTTTATCAGGGTATCACCAGTTATGGATTAAGGAAGATGACGTCCCTAAGACCGCCTTTAAGATGAGGTTTGGACATTACAAGTTTACTGTTTTACTATTTGGACTGACAAACGCCCCAAGGGTATTTATGAGTTTGATGAATGGGGTGTTCTGCGAGTACTTGGACAAGTTTGTCCAAGTATTCATTGATGATATTTTGATTTACACTCGGACGATGGAGGAGCATGACGAGCACTTGCACTTGGTATTACAGTGTCTGCGAGAGCACAAATTGTTTGGGAATTTATCTAAATGCTCATTTTATCAATCGAAGATCCACTACTTAGGGAACGTCATCTATGGTGAAGGTATCGTTGTGGATCCAGCAAAGGTCGAGGCCATTATGGAATGGCCTGTGCCGACAAATGTCCCAGAAGTGTGTATCTTCATGGGTTTAGCAGGATACTATCGACGGTTTGTCGAGGGATTCTCGAAGATAGGAAATCCAATCACAGAATTACAGAAGAAAAACAAGAAGTTTGTTGGGACCGAGAAATACGTGGAAGCATTTTGGAGGCTCAAGGAGTTGTTGAAAACAACACCGATACTAAAGGTCCATGACATCGACGTGGAATTCTTGGTATTCACTGATGCATCCAAGGAAGGCTTAGGCAGAAGTCTTGGTGCAAAATGAACGAGTGATCACTTACATCTCGAGGAAATTGAGAAGGCATGAGGAGAAGTACGTGACGCATGATTCAGCATTGTTAGCCATCGTATATGCCTTGAAGGTTTGGAGACAATACCTTGTTGGATGAAAAATTGAACTAAAGAATGACCATTGTGGACTACAACACATCTTTACGCAAAGCGACCTGAACGCGTGACAGCAACATTGGTTGGAATTTATTAGCGAGTATGACTTCGAGATTACTTACATAAAAGGAACAGTGAACCGAGTGGAAGATGCATTGAGTCAGAGACCACGCATATTTTCGATGCTGCCTCTTCAGACGAATCTACGTGAAAATATTCTAACTTTACAGTGTGACGATGACTGGCAGAAAGAGGTTGAGGCTTTTATCGGACAAAACACAATGATGGTATCACAATTTGAAGGATTTTCATTTGATAGCGATGGTTTATTGAGGTTTAAAAATCAGATCTATGTACTGTTGAACGATGAGTTGAGGATGTTGATCCTGGGCGAGGCTCATAGAGCATTTTACATGGCTCACCCGGGAGTCATGAAGATGAGGGAAGAACTTAAAACCTTATTCTTCTGGAAGGGAATGAAGGAGACATAGTCAACTTTGTGGCCAGATGTCGAGAATGTTAGTAGCTAAAGGCTGAACATAGACACCCAATAGGATTACTACAACCACATGCTATTCCAGAATCGAAATGGGAGGTTATTTCGATGGATTTGTATTGCCACTGACGACAAGGAGACATGACTCGATTTTCGTAGTAGTAGACACTCTGACGAAGAGTTCTCACTTTATTCCTATGCATACGACGTATCAGGCACCTGACATAACTAGAGTTTTCATCAGTGAGATTGTGAGGCTGCATGGCGTGCCTAAGAGGATTATATCCGATCGAGGATCGGTGTTTATTGGACAATTTTGGATGAGTTTCCAAGAGGCCTTGGGAACCCAACTTAACTTCAGTATTGTGTATCACCCAGAGATTGACAGGCAGACCGAACGAACAAACCAGACCTTGGAGGACATGTTGCGCATGTACGTGATGGAACAACAAAAGCGTTGGGAAGAATTCTTGCCATTGGTGGAGTTCTCTTACAACAACAGTTACCAGAGCACCATTAAGATGGTGCCCTTCGAGTTTCTCTATGGGAGACCATGTCAGACGCCTTTGAGTTGGGATCAGCTTGAGGATAGGGTCTTGGTGGGACCAGAAGTGATCCAAGAAATGGAAGAGCAAATGAAAATAATAAGACACAGGATTAAAGAAGTGCAAGATCGACAGATGAGTTATGTCGATGTGCACCATGTTAACCGTAGTTACGAGGTTGGAGATTGAGTCTTCTTGCAGGTTAGACCACATAAGAGTTTGGCCAATTTTGGAAAGGGAGCTAAACTCTCTCCTAGGTTCGTGGGACCTTTCAAGATTATGGAGAGAAAGGGGCCTGTGACCTATTGACTAGCCTTGCCTGATTCTTTGAGGCGTATGCATGATGTTTTTCATGTATCTCTGTTGAGACTGTATGACTAGTGATCCTACCCATGATTGACATGAGCACCTCGCGGGTGTCGGATGAGGGTGCGCTCACGGCTAAGCTGATCCGCATCTTGGATCATCGCATTCGAAAGCTACAGTGTCGAATAATAGATCAGGTCAAGGTCTAGTGGGACAACTATAGTCCGCACTCGGTGACCTGGGAGGACGCATATGATATGCACCAGTAGTTTCCATTTTTGTTTGATAGATAGACATATGATACTGTGATACACTTTATTTCGGCATATATACTGTGAAACTTCGGGATGAAGTTTAGACCAAGAGGGGGTGTATGTAACATCCCGCTCTGGCACACTAAGCAAACTTATTCTTTGAGGACACTTGCTCACAAGTGATCCGAATTATTATGCTATTAAAACTTTTGATTTTGATTATGAGGTGTTATGGGTTGATGACATGGTTTAACTGCATTGACATAGACAGGTGCTATTGACTCGGTTTTATTGAGTGTGTAGGATTTTTGGACCTAGAGGATGCAGAGGCATTGATGGAACCCCTTGGCCTCTGGGTCAAGTCAGGGAGTGTACCATTGGGGTTTGATTTTTTTACTTTGATATTAGTGCATCTGATTAGATGATACGATATGGATATATTCTGACATGATTCGTTGATGATGCAGGCTGACGATAGATTTCCGACCAGACTCACATGTGGAGTAAAGGGGTCACGCACGGATACCAGAGATGTTGAGGGAGAGGTGTCTATAGCAGCCCTACCACAACCTATTAGCACTCCCATCGTGGATCGAACTGTAGGTTAATGTTTACCTAGTTTGAGAGGACCCATGATGTCATGAGGGCAGACTATGATAGTCGCTCATGATGATTCTAAGGGGCGTGCAATAAGGTGGGGGCCTTATTCCTTAGAGGCCCTTAGTCTCCCAAAAGTTCACCTGGTGGAGTATTGACTCCAAGGGTTATTCATGTCTACCAAGTTAGTCAAGAGGTGAGTGGCACCCTTGGAGCACGTGGTGCGTCCTGAAGAGCATGTCGCGCAAGAAAAAATGGAAAGAGGCAAGTGGCACCCTTAGAGCACGTGGTGCGTCTTGAAGGGCATGTCATGCAAGAAAAATGGAAAGAGGTGAGTGGCACCCTTGGATCACGTAGTGCATCCTAAAGGGCATGTCGTGCAAGGGAACATATGAGGTGAGTGGCACCCTTGGAGCACCTAGTGCGTCCTGAAGGGCACATCGCGTGGTTTGATAAATGAATGAACCTAGAAGGCCTTAGGATGAACAATGTGATAAGAATTAAAAAAAAAAAACATTTTCCCTAATAAAATGTCGCTCATCGTGAAAATTAAGGTCTAGGTCTAAATCATGCTAATGGTAAAATTTTATCCTTTTTATAAAAAGAAAATGTTGGAATAAAATTAAAAAAAAGGAATTAATTGTTTTATTATTTTTTATAATTTAGAATATATTAATTAAATGAGAAGAGGGAAAAAGGGTTAATTTCCACGCCTGCCTTTTTGAATTCTAATGAAAAGGGGAAAGAGGGAAAATCTAAAAAATTAGGAAACTAGGAAAATAGGTAAACATAAAAAGGGAAAAAGGGAACAAAAGGGAAAAAGCGGAAAGTCAAACTTATTAAAGTATCTACCATTTAAGAGCTTTCTAATTTAAACTGAACTAACAATTTAATAGTGGGGAAAGTCAATAAAACTTGTAAGAGAATTTGGGGACACCTAGGAGTGATTCTAGGAGTGACTCTAGGTGGGTGAGGAAAATAAGAGAACTTAAATTAATTAAAGAAATTAATTAATGGAGGAATGTAGGGGATGGGTGAGACTTGTACGAAGAGGAATTTTTAGGAATTTATTTTTAAAACTTAAATTAAATGAGATTTTAGGAAAGAAAGGGAGTTCAAAACTCTATATAATGAAGGAAGGAGAAGGATGATTGGGGGTCTTCTATTTGCATAACGTTACACTGCAGAAATGGCTACTTGACTGACTTAAATTGTGGGAGTTGGGATACCTAGCTCAGTGAGGAGTGGTAGCTCAGCCTTGCGAGGCGAGCTGGGAGCTAGTCGAAATCTATGGATAGTGAGTGTGTGCCCCCTTTGCTTCTCGGGCGGCTAAGGGGGAAGAACAGTACCCCTAGCATTGGCTGGGAGGTACTAGTGAAGTCTCTTGGTTGGCATGTGGGAGTTGCAAGGAGCACGCAAGACGTCCACCCAAACATGCAATGGTACGCTTCGTTCGTTTTGTTTACATTTTTTTCTATTTATTTTGTATTCTAGCAATGGAAAGGAGAAATGATTTCATGCCTGCATTTTATTTATTTATTTTGTATTCTGGCAATGGAAAAGAGAAATGATTTCATGTCTGCAAATTTTTATCATTGGTTGTCTTTTGATTTTTTTTACCCAGTAGCAACAATAGAGGTATCGTGTGCATCCCTTCTTGTCCTAGCTTCCCTTTAGAGCTCCATTTCCCAGAGAAGCTATCAACCACCTATTCATAGTTCCCTTTAGATTGTATAATAAGATTCCTGAACAGATTAAAAATATATCCCATTGAGATTCCAACTTTCCCTTATGCGCTCACAACTACGAAGACGATATTCAGAACATTATAGTTGAGGGAATCGTTAGAAATGCTATCTCTTTCCGTAATGAAAATTACGATGACAACTATAATCAAATAACACGCATCATGAAACAAAAACTTCTCAAGTTGTAGGCATATGCTCCTCTCATCTTACTGGGAGAATTTAACCTATTTGCAGAAATTCCCCTCCCCTGTCTTCTTTGACGATGATCATTTTACCTTCACTACATCTTCCTCTTGGTGGGCAATATATACTGGATAAGGTGGAAAATACCGTATGTGTCTGGAGAGAGAGAGAGAATTAGTACCATTGATCGTTGCATAGTATATTCTTTTGAGAGCAGATCCCTGCTAGGCGTACCTTCCGTCCCTTCTTCCTCTAGCTCAATTATAGATTATAATGTCAGGCTAGGATCTTGCTATAGTTCCATAGCTAGATGTGTATCCCACGGTTGAACATCCACCGGTTACTTACGGAGGTTAAAAAGAAGCAAAGGAAGTTAGAGATCGAGTTCAAATTCATTCCCGCCCACGACCAGAGCCATTGGATGTATAAACCTCCGACAATTTTTTTTACTTATATAAATTCACTTAATCCTAGGTAAAATGATTTTGTATCTCGTTCGTGCTTCATCGTTTTTATCGTGACAACCTACTAGCCATATAACTTAATAAGTAGTAGTTAAGAGCTTTTCTTCGTCGAGATTCCATTTCAAATTGCAAAGTTTTAATTCCCTTTTAAATATCTACCGCGCAATGTAATTTACACAGAGAAAATCACGCGTGGTTAAAATTGGCAATGTTATGTAATTCAGAACATCTAATTTGTTATTATGGCATCTAAATTTACTGCCAGCGATTTACTATGGCGAAGATGTTAGGTTGGAAGCGATTTTTGCAACTGACATATTTTGTTTTATCTCATAAATTGCATTATGGAAGAGATGTCAGAGCTTGTCTTTAATCAAGGGAGGGTGCATGTGACAACTAGCACACACCTCACCTTTATTTCTGGATTGATAGAATAATTTCACCTTTATTACTCCTTGTTTACAGTGTTTTCATTCCAGGGCGGTAAAACGTATTGACGTAAAGCTTGATTTAAACTTGTGGCTGTATTGTATTAATCATTATTTTTTTTTACTTGAAACCTCATATTATGATAAGTTGTATATATAAACAACATTATATTAATCAATATTAGACTAACCATTATTTTCTTCAGGCTTTATATAAATGATAAGTTGTATATATAACAATATTAGATTAATCAGTATTAGATGAATCATAATTGCTTGAATATTTAGGTACATGATAAGCAATACAAAACAATATTAGATTAATAAGTATTTTTGTTGGAATCTTTACATAAGCAGTATTAAATTAATCATTATTTTTACTGATGCTTTAGACTAATGATGTAAAGCTTTATATAACAGGTTGCAATTTTAGATTATCTTTATTTTTACTGAAAGGATTGTAAAGCTGATGATGTTATGTAGACTGGATGAGATAAAGTTATCATGAATGTATATAGACACTTGATTATGATGTAAGATGAAAGTTTTAATGGAGAATAAACTCTATGATTACCAATGTAGTTTTATTAGTCATTTCTTTATCTAAATTGCCAAGTTGATTAAATGTAGTTATTGTTTACATGGACATGATGTTTGCGTGACTAAATAAAAGACCCCAGAAGGTATATCACTTCTCCCGCCTCAGATTTTATTTAATGAAGGATTGATTAATTAGCACGTCTGGACTTTTAATAGAATTGCGCCTCAAGTTTGTTATTTAAATTGTGTATGTCAACTCTCTTGCGTTCCCATAAAATTTAAGGTTAATTAAGGTATTGTCTAAATATTAGAGTTATCTGGTTGTGCACGGAGAAAGGCCACTAATGATCGATTATTGTTTATTCATTTGTGCACAATGCAAATGTTGATTCATTGATTTGTATTTCTCACTCGCATTGAAGGTTTAGAATGGATTTTGTTACGCCTTAGTTACAATAGTGCTTATCATCATATGGGTGCATGAATCCTTATGAGTGAATCATTGTGTGCATTGATCAAAAAGTGTGCATGGTAACTGGGCTTGGCTCTTGTGCTTCTTGAAGATGATGCTCATTATTGGAATTGATGTTTTCACCTTGCTCTGTAACGTTTTATTGTGATTGTTCTCACTCGTCGTGAAGGTCCTAGTTACTTGTGTTGTTGATGTTGGTTGCGTTGGGTTGTTCTAATGATTGTCCTTAGCTTAGTAGGATTTGTCTTGCTTCTGTCAGGCAGGATGTAGACACCTCCTTGTTCCTCAGAACAGTTGCCAACCCTGAGACCTTAAATGGTCAAAATCGATGGGAACATGGGCTTGAGAATTTCTTATGTGTCCTGAAGGTCCTAGCCATTGCAGGGTAGGACGAGCGGGTATTCATTCTTATTCTTCGTTGGTTGAATGTCGTACATTGCTTCCAGGTGCTTGATGTGTTTTTATGATTGGTCGTTATGTTGTTGTTGTGTTATTTGCATGTGTTGTTTTCGTCGTCATGTTTTGATGTTGAGTATAATGTCATTATTACCTTCCTACACACAAAAAAAAAAAAAAAAAATTGCACTTGTTATGTGAGGCTTGTTGTCGTAATGAAGTGGGAGGTTCTTTACAAGATCAATGTTATTCTCACGATACATAAATTTCAATGTTACCACTCATTAATAACAAAGTATATTGATTTTTAAATAAACTACCTAATTTTACGCCCAAACAAAATAAGAACTCATAAATTTCCAAAAATAACCTTCAACTAATAATTTATCATCCCACCGCTACACCATTAGTCCACTTTATCATGTCAAAGGCATTTTTTAAGGGAATGGCTCTTGTCAAATTTTTTGTCGAATGTCATTGGATTCTTGCAACTAGCCATATGTTTTCCTTCTTAGTAGTCAATTGAAAACTACCACTTGTCATGTATATCGTATGTTTTGATTCGTTATCCATTGACCTTTCTAATTTGACCTGTTTCGATTTTTTTACCATATTCAATCTATCAAAATGTCCTAACACCTTCAAAATTTACAATGTGCTCAAACAATTATAAATAGAGAATAGTTAATTGCAATGAATTAAGAACATACTCTAGTAAAAAGACATACTCTAGTACAAGGAATAAGGACACACTCTACTACAAGGAATGAGAATAGTAAATTGCAATGAATTAATGAAATACTCTAGTACAAGGAATACAGGGCATACATTAGTAGGTCACTTATCCTTCCTAAAAACTTTCTTTAAGGTTTTGATACAATGATTTCACAAATAAACTCAACCCAATATATTATGGCTATGAATCATTCTTTTCTTGAAGGAGGTGAGGGGTGAAGGGGAAATCGACATTGGAAATGTTTGTTTATACTGAGGCGTTGTCAATGAGTCAAGGACATGTCATTTTGGTTGATGGAAACATCATTATAATATCACCATGGTATCTATTTGTGTTATGTTTTAACACTCATGATATTGATGATTAAATCCTAATACTATTGCTAATTCAATACAAACCTAACATCATTGCATTCATCTTCATGAGATTATATTTTAATATCTTTGATCTTTGCTTCTCCTTCAAAAACAAATGAACCATGCCCTTTATGCATCGAAAAGGAGGTTTCTTCTTTCAAAATCTAAGGAAATAATAAGGTTTCTTCATAGAAAATATTTCCCTCTTATGCATATATTCATGGTATGTGTTTGAATGCAATTGAACAACACACACATTCATTCAACCATGGCAAGCCACGGATCATGGAAAATTTGTACTCTTCACAAAATTTCATTTTTCCCATTAATTTTAGGAGTAAAGTCGTCAAACTCCCATGTCCTCTGCATAAGTTAGCAGGGTTCCATGTTTTTTTTATGTTTATTTCCATTATACATGTATTTGATAAAATATTACCAACTTCCTCAAAGGTTCAAATGGCAATTTGTGATTACTCATTTTTTTCTCTCTCCGACCTTCCAATAGTTTTTTCTCTGATTATTTTGCTACCACAGGAAGCAACAATGTTTGTTGAGGTAATGTCCCATGGGACCAACAATCTATGATCAAGGATGTGTGCAATCCTAACCACCTATATTTCACTCAATATAGCGGCAAATATCAATAAATAAGGCCTTGGATGCACCACTACTTGAACACCCATAACAACATGATTGCAAGAGGAGGTTTAAAGTAGAAATGCAACCCAAGACTTAGTCTACATTTACTTCTTTCAAAATAATGAGTAATTGGGTGGAAAATACTTTGTTGATTACATTTCTATTCTGAAATCACTCATGAGTTTTTTGAAATGACATTAGAAAAACTAAGAAATAGATTTAAATTCATAGAAATATATGGATTAGGAGCCTCGGTTTTTGTTTATCATTATGGAGTTGGTGTGTTTATAGAACATCTCATAAGAAATGCATTTTCTTTCCCTATGTGGTAGAAAGTGGAGAAATATTAAAAGTGATGTATGTGAAGTCCACATTTTGAGGTAAATAAGACCTAGATGGTTTATTATTATTAGGTTAAACTTGACTCGGTGAAAGAGTCAAAGTTGTTAGGTCAATAGTGGTGGTTTTGGGCACATGGTTTTGGTAGAATGTGGATTACATGTAATGAAAGCCTTTAAAAGTATGCCATTGTAATGTGCCAAGAGTTGAGTGGTGAAGACTCACTTGGTTCGGGCTAGGAGGTTGGTTGGCTTGGCCAAGTTTGGCCAAAGGAAATAATAGATATATTGTTTGTTGGTTTTTCTCGTAAGGGTTTTCCAAGATAAATATCATGCATGATTTATAAGTATTGCTGGTTTATTATTTTATCTTCCATGCTTTGCTTATTCCTTTAACATGGTATCAAAGCCTGGTAGACCTAGACTCTCCGACAAGAGTGGTCTAATGATGAGATATTTGGAGCTCTCAGAAGGAACATCATCATAGGCCATCCGTTGTGGGCTAGAAATAGAGCCATGCAATCGAATTTAGGCATGGATGTAGTCATGGAAGAAGACATGGCTGCAAAAACCAAGCACCAAATCGTGGAGGCCATCTGGGTCCCCAACTGAAGGACGATGACCAAAAAGGAAAACTAGATCACTGTGGATCCCAATTAAGGGGCCTTCACTATCAATTTGTGAGATCATATGCATTACCTAAGCAATGGAAAGTTCAAGAGCATAGACCATCAGGCAATGGTGAATTTAGACAGTAGCAGGTCGTCGATTGCAACCTTTCAAAATACAACACAGGAGTGAATCATGTACTCATTGGATGATATTGTGAAGGAGGAAGGTGAGAAGTACTTCATGGACGATATCATCAATTTCTTTCAAATGTACTCTAGAAAGATGAGTTGAGAGTGAAAAACCATGAATTATTGTGCGGAAAGGGGAGGTGGTTTGGACATTGATGTAGGAGCATCACCAACGTCAAGTGAGCATGGGACAAACGCCAACGCATTTTGGCACATGATAAAATGTTTGAAATGTTTTGAAAGTTGATATGCCAACCTTAAATGTAACAATTAATAAAGGGCGTACTCATAGATTGTAATCAGACCTTGAGCGTCCCACTCTCGTTTGAAGGACTAAGAGGCATTTATGCTAGTAAATGTAAGTAGGTAGTTTTAAATTCCTAGATTAGAAAGTTTTAGGAACCGGAGGGAAAACGGAGATAGACACCCTCACTTGTATCATTGTAACATTAGCAAGATTAGCAACATAATAAATCAAGAGAGCATAGGAGAGAAGAAGCAGAGAGCTATATATAATAACCCATGTACAAAAGTTATGGATTAATACAAAGATGTTTAGTTCAGACTCATGGTGTTCAAATTTCTTTCTGTGTTGTACATGCTGATTGATATATGTTTGTTTACCCTCTGTTATGCATTTGCTTTGATGCGTGAATGTATGATTTCTTAATTAATGTCTAAAATCTAAAGAGAAGGAGAGAAAGGAATGAGTTTCAATTGTTTCTCTGTCTGAGCAAGAGGTTTCCTATAAGGAGTGCAGTGAAGTTGTCTACAAGGCATGCGTTGACAAGAGTTCAGTGTTTTATCTATGAAAGCTCAGAAGAGATAATGTTATTCTCATCCTCACAGAAGTGTAAGTTAAGCATAGGAGCCATGCAAGGAGTGCGCAGGTCGAGTGAAGTGTTAGAGTTTGCAACCTGAGCGAAATCGTTGAAAGACTATTGTCGCAGGGAGTGCGCAGAGTCGAAGAGGTTCAAATACTTAGGAGTATTTGAAGAATTTCCGCAAGGAGTGCGCGCAGGAAATTTTCCCCCAAAGGACTTGAGGATTTTTCGATCAAGCTTAGGAGGGATAGGGTCTTTGAAGCTATCGAAGAAACGCTCAAGAGAGCGAGTGCCTTGAAGTATTGGAAGAAGGTGCAACAATGTTGGTTGCAGAAGGATAAGTTTCAAGTAGGAACACTTTGTTCATTCCGCAAAAATCATCAAGGAGGCGTTGGACGGTCGGAATCCTCCATGGAGGATTCACGAAGTCCCGAGGGTCATCAGATCTTGCAGGAGAGCAAGAAAGTTACGGTGAGTGTTTTTCGAAGTGAAATCTTGAGAGAATCGGACCATAGTATCTGAACTAATGAGGGTCATTGGATACCCATGTAAATCTCATTTTGGGGTTTCGTGAGTTGAAGGGTCGAAACCTTTGCATCAAGACTTGCGAGGTCGCGAGGTACGAAGTCCTGAAATAGTGAGAGGATCTGAACCGTCTGATTGGAAGGACACGTGTCGTGAGATCACTCGTATCAGGGTTTCGCGGGTTGAGGAGATGAAGGCATAGCATCCGGATTCGCAAAGTCATGAAGTCCGAGAACTCCAAAAAGGCAGGAAGTTCTATCGTGGGACCCATGTAGAAGATGTGTCGGAATTTCTCCATTTTGGCATATCGGAGGGTAAGGGGTCGAGACTTTTGTCACGAAAGTTTCGAAGCAGCGAGTAGAGAAGTCGCAAAAAAAATCTAAGCCATCCATCGGAGGAGGACAGGTGGCAGAGATCGAAGGATCTTGTGAACTCGGAGGTTCATCAGGTGAGAGAAAAAACTTGGGTGCTCCAAGTCGTGAGTAAGGAAATCATGAGGAGCGAGGATAACGATTGTATCCAGAGAACGAGAGGACCATTGGATCAGGAACGCCATCGCATTTTGCGTCTTGGGGGTTCGAAGGTTGAAAGGAGTTGTTTTCAACATCAAAATTCGTGAAGTGATGAGAGCCGAGGCATGGAGGAAACACGTGGCAGAACCATAGGGTGGGGCCCGTGCAATAAACAGGCAGACACACGTCACCTATTGGGAGGAGTCAACACCCCGTTGGCCTCTCACGTCTCGGGGGTTTGGGAGATAAGAGAGTGAGAGTTCAACCCTTCAACTCGCGAAGTGGCGAGCTGCGAGAGGCGCTGGCATTTAAGCCCAGTCGATGGTCACACACAAAGGGTGCTGACAAGAGAAGGAGCTATAACCATTTCACGATCTCGAGTATCATGGATTTGAGAAGGAAGAGTCGGGAGTCACGACTCGCTAACTCGCGAGATTGCGAGCTGCGAAAAGGACCTATGGATCGAAATAATTTTCAGATTCCAGTGGGAATCAAAAGAGCCGATCCGGCTCAAGGGCATAGAGAACGATCCTATGAGTGGAATTTGGCCCGAGGGTCGTGGAGGTCTATGTCAGACATGGATTTGGCCAAGGCTGAGGCAACATAGGTTGCGGGTAGTGAAAGCAGTTTCATAGAGGTTGAAGGATGCAAATGAGGGAATGTATGTGAAATTGAATTGAAGGAAGAGGCTAGACATAAGCAATGAGAGAGAAAGGTGACATGAGGTTGTGAAACACATGGTGGAAGACGAGCATGGAAAGGTGAGAGGATGGTGGCATAAGTGTCGGGATAGAAACAATAAAAAAAATATTTATTACAATGGAGTTGAAAATGTTTATTACATGTAAACAAGAATATGACTATAAGAACTGGTTAGGCATGTGTACCCCTGGTAAATTACCGTTAAATTCTAGACGTAGACCTAGGTGATAGGGGAAGAACATGTTATATTCCCAGATACCCTAGTTATAAAATCTGAGGGGAGTAGGATAATTACCCCAACTAAATTTTAAAGGGGGGAATGTTAGATTAAAATTGACTTGGTGAAAGTGTCAAAGTTGTTAGGCCAACAATGGTGATTTCGAGCACATGGTTTTGGTAGTTTTAGAGCATGTGGATCACATGTAATGAAATACTTTAAAGGGATGGTGATACTCCATTGCAATGTGCCAAGAATTGAGTGGTGAAGGTTCACTTGGCTGAGGCCAGGAGGTTGGTCGGCTTGGTCGGGTTTGGCCAAGGGAAATAATAGATTTATTGTTGGCTAGTTTTTACCATAAGGGTTTTCCTAGATAAATCTTGTGCAAGATTTATGTGTTTTTTTGTTGTTAGTTTATTATTTTCTCTTGCATGCTTTTCTTATTCCTTTCAATTATGAAAGAAAGTTTCGTGTGGCATTGAATTATCCATTAGACTAAAATCATTAAAAATATTGTTGAGATATTTGGTGGTACATCAAACAAAGGACTTAGAGTCTGAGAAAAGAAGAATGGATGTGAGAAGCATGTAAATGGAGAAACTCATGGAATTCACTTTAAGTCTGAAAACATATGGTTGGTTGCTCACATCCAAATCCCATTTCATGGAAATATTGCATAATCTCGTTCACCACTACATTGCATGTAATTGAATTTTCATCAACGTAATATGGAGTTGTTCATCTAGTAAAGAATGAAGTGCACAATTATATTTTAGAGTAGAGTAATAATATAGTGTATAATAGGATAATAAATAATGGAGATATTATAATATATAGATGGATTTTTTGTACTTTATTTTATAATAAAAAAATGCAATTTTTTAATGGGAAGATATGGATATAATTTAGTGTAAAGATAGAGTACCTCATATTTAAAGTGCAAGGATAAATATTATCTACATGATTCTAGCTCCATAAATTTTCTACATACCTATTTGAACTTATGACCTATACCTAAGAATTACAAACATGATTCCACTAGTTCTTTCCTCATATTTGGTTACATTTAAGGGAGGTGGAAAGATGAATTGGATTTACTTTAACATCTCTTAGGGAAGTTCACCCTCCTCAAACCTCCTTAGTGTTGCATGCACATTGGTCCTCATTCTAGTGGATTATGCTCACACCCTCCACACTCTTTGGAATCACAATAATCCTCTATATTGGAGGGATGCTTAACAATAAATGTTTCTCTGGTAGTTTCTACCAAACTCTATGGTGGATACTTTGTGGTCAGATTTTATGTCAGATCCTAACCCCACTATATGACTTGCTAGACAAATATTCGTTATGAAATATTAAAATCCTTCCCCTTTTCCTTCTCTAGTCAAATTGCTTTTCCTTCTTATTCTAAGAATTGTTATACATTGCCCAATTCTTTCTCTTGTTCCAATGACCCATCACCAATTTATTTTCCCAATAGAGAAAGGAATTTTATTAGAGAGATATTAATATAAGAAATCATTGTTGCATCCATGCACAACTCCATAGCGAGTACTTTAAAAGAATAAATGACCAAATGCAATTTCTTATGCTTGCAGATTTGACCTCCTAACCTCTTCACACCAAAAAAGGTAGATCACATGTTTACTAAGTATACACTACTTGGAAGATTTATATTTCATCATAAAGCCATTATGCTTACAAATTACACCAATTATAGCATATTCCATTGCTCTAAGATGACTCATTAGTGTTGTTGATGATTGAGTTAGATACCTCTTTAGAATACATACTTGTATCCATTTCTACCCATCAATTGTTAAGAATTATAAGTGGAACAATATCAATTAAAGGAATATGCATAATTTACAATATAAGCATTGATGATAAATACCCCCCAAAAAGAAATACATGCATACCAAAGACCAAAATGGAGCCTAGTAAAATATTATGCTTAGAATTGTATGTAACTAAATGGATTTTTACATTAGGCGATAAAACATTAATAGGAGGACCTTCGTGTAACATCATGACCATTACACCACAAACACACATACTTGTGCCAACAACATTTTCTTATCCTTCTAATCTTATGATGTTAACTTTCTTTGGTCTAGCCAAATAAAAAACACCAAGCTAAACGAGCATCATAATTACGTCACAGACCCAATATTAATTTTATATGCAAATCATGCCTTTGTAACTCAATAATCAATAGAATCCATATTATGCATGTAACTCAATAATCAATATAATCCATATTAGAAAATAAGATGAATTTGACTACTTGTTAACTTCTACCTTTCCCCAAAAATTGGTTAACATGAGAGCGATAGTGATATCACAACTTCTACCTTAAGAATGTGACCATTACAAAAATTTGGTCAACATGAGAGAGACACTAATCTCACAACTTCTATCTTAAGAATGTGACCATCATAAATGTGAACATAGGTACTAGAATAATTGTTGTTGAAAAGTGTAGTATAATCATGGAAAGATGCAATTCTAAGTGAGTGTGGTTTTGTAAGAGGATATTAATAAAATCAATGGAAAAAGAGTGTATTGCAATGTTGATTCTATAATATGAGCCAACAGAGTAAGGGGTTGAATCTAGGTTGGGATCGAGTCTCTTATATATTCAGCCCTGAAGACAAGAACTCTTCCTCTTTCATTATTAAGATTGGCTTATATTTGGTTATCAACAAGGGCTTCAATAGGTTATTGTCCACACTTTTCATTTGAAGCTCACACCAACATCTATTAGTGCGACCAATAAGGGTGCCAAAGATAATCTTAGGGTTATTGGCCATTGAATACACATGTGATCTGGAATGATAACTCTTTCTCTCATTTTAGCAAAGAGGTTGATGCTAATATCTAAAATCTAGATAAATGGTGTGTTACATTGCAAAAGGCCACACCTCACACATGCATGCTAAGAAAAATCCATGTGACCTACCATGCAATATTATCTCATGATCAATTAGAATAAGGACAATGAGTGTCTCAACCAATAGGGCCCATTAACTATCTCCAACAAGTTATGTATACCTCTTTCCAAGTCACTATCATGTGGGCTCAACCAAGATCCAGGCCCTCGATTTCCCTTCTCTTGATAATAATTTAAGTTAATAAAGAAAGCATCCATGTAAATTAAATTGCCTAATTATACCATTTTCCATAATAAAATATATTTAAAATCAAGTCTACATGCCTAACTTCTGACTATGATTACTTATTGAATCTGAGTCATGTCCCATATTCTATTGTTGAGCCTTCCACATATAAAAGAACCCAACATAGTACTTCACCCTAGGCTTTCACTTCATCATTTTGCTAATTAAATCTCACTTAACCATGGTTGTGTTGGACAACAATTTTTATTTTAAGTCTTTTAAGAGTATTAACCATAGTTTTCATCCCCCAATTGCCTTAAAAGTCTATCTTATTTAGTTAAAAAAATTGGAATTCGATATTGTTTATGCATGAACATGTATATTTGACCAAATTACCAAATCTAGATCTCATTATATGTGGGGCTTTGGTCTCATGGTCTATAAAAGAAATATCATTCCTTTATATTTTGAATTTAAGGAAATCAACTTGACTACCTACTCTCATAAACATCTCTTCCCTTAACTCTAATTCCAATTGTTGGGATCCATCCATATACTTCATCAAAAAAAAGGTACATTATCTTTATTTTAGGTTCCAGTGCCCCCATTTTTCAAAATAGTTTTTATTATGGTGTAAGGTGTTTTATTTTGTGGATTTTATGTTTATTTATTTTTAATGGAATGATCGTATTGTTCTATCTATCCATTTTATTATATGATTATAGACTACATTGATCTCTTTAGTAGTTTTTATGAATAGGAAACTCTCCTTAGGTTTTTAGCATGAGGTTTTTTTTGCTTGCACCCTCGTCCTACTTCCTTTGAAGATTTGTTTGGTGAATTAGGGAAGATTAAAGCACATTCGATCATTGTTGCATTGTGTTTGACCTCTTTTTTCGTGGTTTGGTTAAGCTCAGCTACAATATGTATTGACTTATGAGTTTTCCCTTTTTTCTTCCACTTCATCTTGACCCATCTACCTTTTTTATTGTGCTTATGTGTTGTTCCTACCTTTGTCCATATGCTACTTCTATGTTTTTACCATATTTACTTCCTCATGACTCAATCCTCAATGTCTACACATGTTGGTCACCCTTGTTGATGATTAAAATCGCAATGAGGATTTCTCCCGCAAAGTATTGCTAAATCCTATTAATTATAAGCTAATGGCATATATAATACTAGTAGGTGGGACCCCCTTGTAGATTAGAGGATCGGGTTCTTATTTGATGTTTTGTTGTTGTTCGAAACTGCTTGCAGGGCTCTACATGATTGATGGTGAAATGTTGGTTCTAATTGTGACAAATGGATGATGGATAAGGCATGTTATGTGTTGTTTCTTTTTCTCTAGGCTCTAAATTCATGTTATGATGGATTATGTTATCCATTGTTACCTTTGCTATATGTTCCTTGATTCATTACTGTGACACTTGCACAATATACATGTTAGTAACAACACATAAGAGCAGTCAAAAAGAGATAAAAGCAATATAAACAAAACACAAAAGGAAGAAACTAGACTATACTAATATGCTACATTATATGCATTGGAATTATAAAAGGATTGTTGTTAGTCCTAGCTAACGGGGTTAGTGGCTATGCGATTTATTAAATTATATGGAAACACATATGATATGTGTTTTAGTATGGTTGGCAATGGTTAATGTGACATAGGGTGGCACATTTGACAAATAATGGATGTTGGTTTTGATGCATGGAATAATTGGATGGATTAATGGAGGGTTAGCTGGCTTGTACTAAGTAATCAAATGGATAGAGGATGGAAGCGATGTGCATTTACTACACGTCACTCCATACTCCTTTCACTGGTCGACACCCTAGCTTGGTTATTGATCAATTGTGTTACGCTACGGTTAAGCTCTAATTTTCAAGCAGAGGAAGAACTGCTCAGCCAAGCTCATGTTTTAAGGCTCCTTGATTACAAGTGTGTCTTTTTCACCATCCATGAACCCGCTCTGGTTATGAAATAGATATTGGCTCGGTGATGTATGGGTCTGTGCTTTTCTCGAGACTAGCAACTGTGTAAACTTGTGAAATTTCTTTGGGGTGGATTGTTTGCGTGGTTTTCATTGAAAATGTAAATGATGGTTCAAGTCATAGTTTTATTAATTATTCTGAGTACCAGAGGCCATGAAGGCTTTATGTCATCCTTACTGGTCTTGATTGGAGGGTTTCATTCGGTCCAAACTTGACCGATTGTCTCCACACATTTCTTGTCGCTTCGCTCGGTCATATTGTTGTTATGGGGTTGTTGGGTTTGATTTCAAACCACCTTGTGTCATTGTATATCGTTTCACTTGGGTATCGACTCGTTTATACTATCGGTGTCTGCATATTTGGTTAAGATGGTTATTATTCCAAGTGTCTTGCTTTGAGGTGGATTGTTATTTCATGGCTCTATTTTTATATCAGCAATATCCGGGTTGATTGGGGAAAAACATGAGGGTTATGGCCTACGTGTTCTGGGTGTTATTTATTGGCCCGTGAGGAACCTCTGCTCCTCTATTCTTAATCTCTCCTACCTGGCGAACTATCCCATGGTCTTGCAAATCTATTGGTGTGTTCATCGTGTTGTCTCGAATATTTCTCACCTGTTGTTGGTGGTCAATTCCAGTTTCCCTATGTTGGTTCCACTGAGCGAACCCTTGATATTCAAGCCCGATTTTGATAAATGAACCAGTTAGTTCTAGTCGGGTATGTTGTTGACTGTTGTGGAGTAGCATCAATAATGGTTTGATTATGGGCTCGTCTCTATTAATCAGTATGATTACACAGTTCAAGTCTGAAATGAGGTTGGTGTATAATCATTGTATTTGTTTGTTGTGACAATTGATTTGATGGCTTAGCATGGTTTTAATTGAATGATTTGAGAAATGGAATCAGGCATATCATCACTGCCTCCTTGTGGTGGACTGATGACTCAAACATTGTTATGGTTTGATTTGGAGTATGTTTCCTTGTGTTATGAGTTGAGTTGTATGTTTTCTACAGCGTATTATGAATTTAAATGATGGTTGATGTTACTGTGTGTTTAGATTTCTCAATTGGGATCATTGCAATATAAAGAATTGATATTGTGTCCCGGTTGCCTATTGTTTATGTTTTTGGGATATCGTGCATCGTATCAATGGTTACACCATCAGAAATGGGTACGGGTTCTGTGACAGTATGGTCTCATTACAATTTAAATTGTTAAATGGAATTGAGGAATGAAATCGAGCATTATTTTTGTGTCTATGTTTGATTAAAGAAGTAATTCATGGATAGTGGTTGATGTTTCGAGGCTGAACAGAGTGGAGATAAGTGACTATGTATTCATTTGGAAGTTGTTTTAAAACATTAAGTGGATAAATGAGAAGAAACAAAACTCTTCTACAGGTTGTTGTGGAAAGCATAGTCTTGTTTTGATGACACTATGTTAAAGATTTAATTGTGAACAGTGAGCAAGTTAATACACATAATTGATTAATTCACACAATAGTTGTTAATTGATCATAGTGATTATTTGTTTGATCTTGTGTGTTTGATATAGAATGGTTTTATGGATTACTTAATTAATTTTATGAACGGTATTTTCTCTCTTTCCCTACCATTATTTCACTTTTCTCTAATTACAATCCCCTTGCCTTCCCCTATCCATTTTTCACTCCCTGTTCCTAAAATTTATGTATAGTTAAGAGAATTTTGTATTGTAACAGTTTGAAATCATAGTTTATTGGATGGATTAGAGTGACATGTCCCTTGGTTTAAATTACAGTTGATTGTGTGTTTTCTATGAGCAGTAACCATGATTATTTTCCCCCTCATTTTAATATTTTTCGCTCAATACAAACCCCTTGCGTATCCCAGGACCTTTTTGTTCACCCCTTGCTCATTGACTACAATTAAAAAATTTGTATGGATTGGATTGCATGAGTCTGATATGTTGTTGAGCCAAAATTTATTTCATATTTTTGAGTAGTTTCAATGTATGGTTGTTAAAGGAACTATTTGCTAATCAATTTTGCATGCAGGAAGGAGGTTTCCAAGAAAAAGGTTGAAAATCGAGGCCTACCATGCCCCTGACAAAGGGAAAGCCACTGCTGCCTCTTCCTCACCTTCAAATGATTATCATAAATCTATGTCATCCCGCATGCATTTGAGGGACGATTGCTCTCATGTGATCAGTGAGATTAAGCCTAAAGGGTCCACACAGCCTAAGGAAAATTCAGAGAGACTAAAAGGTGATAACAACTACAAGGGAAGGATTGCCTTAGAGACTAGGAAATATGAATTTTAAGTTTAATTTTATTTATTATTGATGACAGTTTACTTCAGAAATTTTGGACAACATGTTGTTTTTGGATATATGAGTGATATATTTTGGAGATAATTTCAAAAATCGTGAGATAAATTGTCAAACATGAATGTGATGATGGGAGTCACAAGGAGGGATGTTTTTTTTTAATTAACTACTTATGTTATGATTGTTAAGAGATAAAGGGAGTCACAAGGGGTCCAACCTACTAGTTATTATTTATTTAAAACCCTTATTATAATTTATTACCTTTCCCCCTAACTAAAAAGTTGGTTGAGTTTTTAGTTAACTTAACTAATGAAGTAGTTCAACTACTTCAACCAATTCTAATTTACTTAAAGGCAAAAGGAAAGGGAGGAACAAAGGGAAGATAAAAGGAGAAGCATACTAAGGTTTTCTCTTTGAGTTTGTGTTGAGATAATTCTGTTTTCATTCATTCCTTAATTTATCACAAGCCTAATTCTTTTTTATGATAGCAGGGACTTATTGTAGACAACAAGATTCAGGGTTGAATTACATCATTCAGACACTTGGTTTTCAGAGGTGTTGATCTATCTTTGATAGTTTGTGTAGACTTGTATGTTTGTGAATTGGTTTTCATGACTGACAAAGTCTATTGTGCAGAGTTGAGTGGGCAACAATCTGTGGCAAGCTAATCTAGATTTTAGAGTTCAGTTTTTTATTTTCTGTTAGAGGTCCTTTTGTATGTTTCATCGGGGACGTCTAAGTTTGACTTTGTTCCAAAAGGTCTTCATGAAATTTTGTAAAAAGGATGACTCTTTGATGAATTCGAATCAAATAAAGGATTGTTTTATGTCTCATCTGTCTTGTTTATCGACTTGGTGTCTTTACTTCTGTCTTTACATTTATTTCAGAAATTGTTATATTCAGAAAATCATATAAATAATGAATTTTCCAGCAAGCTTTTATTTATCAAAATACTAGACTAAGCACTTGTAATCAATACTTGTGCATTAGGATATTAATTTTGATGGCTATAAACATAAGGTGATATTCCCATCTATTTTTCTTTAGCCAAGAAGAATCTAAAAATGCTTGAGTAAGATCATTTCATATATTTTCCTCAACATTTATTTGGTGACCATACCAGGGAGATCTTCAATATATCTCTGGTTAATTTTTATGCTTGATTAGCATTGAATACATCTATTTTTCTGATATTAATTCTTTGACTATTTGATTTCTTAATGACTGTGCCTATTGCAACGCAACCTAATATTGAGCTCGGTCTTCAAGATCAGACTAGCATTGCTTTGAATCTGTTTAACACCATTTTAGACACTGCCAATACCCGTGCTGAGCTTAATCATTCATGGGAAGCCATTGAATGAGATATTAGTGCCCAAGAACATTGGGGATCTAGGCATAGACAACCTAGAAATCAATAGTAACCTTCTTGTTCCTTCATTTTTGGCCTTACTTTCATGTCTTTAAACTCTCGTGTTTATAGAATAAAAAGAGGTTGATCACCCGAAATTAATCCTATTGTTGAAATAGGAATAAGGAACATTGTGTTATATACCCAACAAATTGATCTAAGGAGAACTTTGTCTGATTCATCCAGTTCGTCTTTCTCTCCCTCACCTATCATCCACAAGATGGCATCTAGTGGTGGCACTGGAAGTGCTTCCTCTTCTTAGTCTTCATCTTCGTCAGTGATTGATAGCTTATATAGCCAACATATCCATGTCTAGTCTACCACCAATCCCACTAGAGGCATTACAAAGTATGGGCTTTTTCATTTTGAAGAAGACGCCAAAACCACACCGTGGCATGTGTCCTCACCTCTTAATCTGGCACCTGCTACTCGTCCACTTCCTAAATTCAAGGAGAATCTCCCTAGGTTTTTGGGAAATAACATTGTCACTACAAATGAACATTTAGTGGCATTTTATAATGCTTATCACAACATAGGGGCCAATGACAACGATACTTGCATGCACTTATTCATCAATTCCTTGGAAGGAAAGGCCGTGGCCGATTTCTTTGACCTTCCTCCTAAGATTCTATCTACTTGGGAGGAGTTAATATATTGGTTCATGTCCACTTATGGGCAATCTAAAATCCCAACCGAGAAGCTACAAGAATACAATAACATCACCTATAATGATGGTGAGATCATCAAGTCCTTCAACTTGTGTTTCACTAAGTTATACAATCAAATCCCTAAACTCATTCGACCTAAAATCCAAGCTGCTTTCATGCATTACTACAATGAATTACCTTCCCATACCATCATAGGTTGAGGAAAAGGCCATTGATAATCTCGATTTCGCTCTGCATACTTGTTTAGAGTATGAAGAATATCTTGAAAGAACAGGTTTTCCTTAGGAATAATTAGTTAAATAGACAGACATGTTTGCCCTCTTATAACTAGTACAAGATACGAACAATTGTATGATAGTGTATGAGTGAAGGGGGAATGTCTCCCCTCTCATCCCTGGAGCTTCATCCTCTTCTACACCTCCCTTTAGAAACCCAATTGAAAATAATTTTCAGCCTAAAGCAATCTTGCCTCAAAGTTGGTGTAACTATCATGAGGAACACCACGAGGAAGCCACATGTGAGGTAAGGAAGAGTGCCAGAGATAAGATATTTGGTAAAAGACCAGAAACTACCATCGTTGTCTTAGATTTTGCAGATCCAGAAGATGTCATGATCAACAATACTAGGAACAAAGCCTATTCCCCCAAAGGAAAAAATTTCCCTCCCTGCAATTCTTCTAGCCCGAGCTCATCCTCACCCACTACTATTGTTCAGGTTCCTAAGGTCCTTGATAGTCAAGGAATAAATACCCCTCTCCCCTCTTCCAAGTACAATATCTTGAATCAGTTGGCCAACATCAAATCAGATGCAACCCTTCTGGACATGGTTGTCATCCCTGAACAACAAATGCATCTGAAACAATTCATGAAAGGAAAATCTTTCGTTGTAGCCAATCTTTCTGAAGAGGTAAACGAAGAGGATTCATCTATAAATAAAATAGGTGTACATAACTTTAGATATCCTTTAAAATATCTCCCTTTTTATATTTCTGTAAAGATTATGGATAATATTTCCCATTGTTGCCTCATTTATGGTGGTTCGGGCCCAAGTGTGATGTCGAAGATTATTATGGAAGAGCTAGGCTTGTCTTGTACAAATGAAAATGCTAGAAGCATGCTCTCCTATAATAGTCTACAACAAACGACCATAGATGAGATTAAACATGTGACCTTAGTTTTGTGCGCACACCCTGAAATAAGGACAACCATTAACATTCAGGTAATTGATATGTCAGTAAGAAATTACCCAATCATCTTGGGAAGATATTGGCAAGATTTAACAAGTGGATACCTTTCACTCGATGGAACACATTTATCCGTTCCTCGGAATGGTAAAAACATTATAGTCCTTAGAGAGGGAAATATTTCACCTTACATAGAGAGTGTCCCACAACCTAATGTAAACTATATCAAAGAAGATCTAGGAGTGTAATCCATATTTTCTGAGGAGGATAACATTCCCTTGGAACAAATTGATTTAGATGATGGTATGTGGCACATGCACTTTGATGGTTCATGCTCCAATGACGGTAATAGAGCTAGCATTATCTTGATTTCTACTGTAGGAAAAATCCATAACTTTTCTTATAGGTTGGAGTTCGCTTGCACAAACAATGTCACTGAATTTGAAGCTTTATTATTATGCATTGAAAACACTTATAATCTTGGTTTTGGTCACCTTGCAGTTTTTCGGTATTCCTAGCTTGTTGTGAACCTTGTATGTAATATTTACTCCCCTAGAAACAAGTTGATGAAACGATATGCCCAAAATAATTGGGCACTTATCTTGAACCTTTTATCTTTCAACATCACTCATGTCAAGATGGAGTTAAACTCAATGGCTGATCGGTTAGATATTTTTGTAGCCTCCTCTAATCGGCAACTTCTGCCACACATACTTGATTGTACCTTTCAATATTTATATCGTCCATATATCCCCGACAATATAGAACCTTGGCAGGTCTTCCCTAACAATGAGAGCATTTGTGCTTTTATTCAAAATGAACCTTGTAAGCCCAAGGAATTTATATCCATAGAAGATAACAAGATTCCCAAGGGCTTGACTCCTCTAGAGAGTTTATTTTCATCAAGTGATGTAGGCAATAGAGAGAAACATAAAGAAGAGGAGTCAAAAAGGAAGGTGGGTGAAACCATCTCCTTGAACATTGGGACACCTGAGGCTCCAAAAAATATTAAACTAGGTGCCAAATGTTCAGAAGAAGAGAAAATGAAGTTTGCCAAGATAATTGGTGAATTTCAAGATGTTTTTTGTTGGTCTTATGAGGATATTCGTGGTTTTGATCCTGGTCTTATACAACATGCCATCCCCATTAAGGAAGGCATAAAACCAGTTAGGCAAAAACAAAGACCTATCAACCCTGTGCTAGAAGCAATTATTCGAAAGGAGTTGGAAAAACTCTTGAAGGCTAGAATCATCTTTCCAGCCAAGTGCTTTGAATGGGTTTTAAATTTGGTTCATGTTCGAAAAACAACTAGTCATATCAGATTATGTGTTGATTTTCACGCATTAAATTGAGCTAGTATAAAAGATCATTTCCCTCTCCCTAACATGGAAATGATTTTGCAGCAAGTTGCAGGGTCACAAATGATGTCCTTACTTGACGGTTTTTTCGGTTACAATCAAATCAAGGTAAAAAGGGCAGATAAATATAAAACCACCTTTATTACTCGTTGGGGTACCTTTGCTTATGAACGTATGCCTTTTGTATTATCTAATGCAGGTGCTACTTCTCAAAGAGCTATGCAAATAGATTTTGATGATTTGATCAGCAAGATCATTCAGATCTACCTAGACAACTTAATTGTTTACTCCAAAACCTGATCAGATCACTTTGGTCATCTGAGGAAAGTTCTTATGCGATGTAGGAAATTTGGCATCTCTCTAAATCCTTCTAAGTCCATTTTCAGCGTTACCGAGGGAAATATCCTTGGACACATTGTCTCTGATTCAAGAATAAGTGTTGATCTTGAAAGGATTGCTGCTATCCTTAATCTGCCTACTCCCACTTCCAAGAAGGAGGTTCAAGATTTTATGGGGGTTATTAACTTTTTCCGTAGGTTTGTTCCATATTTTTTTGTGATGGTCAAACCAATTCTTAATCTACTTAAGCAACATCGTTCTTTCTCTTGGACAGATGATGTCGAAAATGATTTTGAAGGGATTAAGAAAGAAATTAGTTCTGTAACATCCCGCTCTGGCGCACTGAGACCACTTATTCTTTGAGGACACTTGCTCGCAAGTGATCTGGACCCTTTTGATGTTGGACCTTATATATTTGATTATGATGAGATTACAGATGATATGAGGTGTTACTATTCATGTAGACGGGTGCTATTGACTCAGTTTATTGAGTGTGCAGGTTTGTGACCTTGAGGATGCGGAGGCATCGGTAGACCCCCTTGGACTCCGGACTGAGTCAGGGAGTATGCTTTTGGGTTGATATGTTTATTTGATGTTGAGTTGATTGATGATTTGATTAGCTGACATTTGACATGATTGTTGATGATGCAGGCTGTGATAGCTTGCCGACTTGACTCACATATAGAGGAAAGGGGCCACACACAGTGCGAGAGGTTGAGAGAGGGTGGGCCAGCGGCCACATACGCTACTAGAACTCCCGTAAAGTAACCGATGCAGCAGGTTCGCAATTACCAGTTGAATTGATGTCTACGTGAGAACTGACTAGCGGCGTTGTACGATGATTCTAAAGTAAAAGGCGGGGAGCCTTATTCCTTAGAATCACTTAATCTCTCACAAGGTCGACAGAATGGATTTTTGACTCCAAAGGATCAAACAATTTCCAAAACCAGTCAAAGGTGAGTAGCACCCTTGGAGCACGTGGTGCATCCTGAAGAACGCGTCGCCAAAGGAAATTCAGAGGCAGTGGCACCCCTTAGGCGCCGCGTGAGTGCGACTGAAGAACTTTATCGCTGATAAAGGTGGTTGATGAATTGACCTATTTAGCCCTAAGCCTTAAACTTTGAAACAAACGCCCCAAGCTTTACCTAAACCAGTAGCCTAGCTCGGGAATCTAAACCTTAAGCCTAAGACATTCTAGAAACTGGGGGGGGAATTTCGGTGTGGCCTTAACTATTGAAATTCAAAAAGGGGAAACAAAGACTCCGACCATCACCCTCTCTTAATCCCTGTCTACTTAATAAAACTGACCTCCATCGCTTTGATCTCCCAGTGTCCATCTCCCAAATACTCGTCTAGTTCACTTTACCTCATCGTTGTCCCTCCTCGGAAATCCTCCTTATTCATTTTTGTAAAACATTTTACCTTCCCTATCTTTGGTTTGCCTTAGCTCAAATCTCCCTTTGATCCTGAAAATATAAATACATTAATGATCAATATATTGATATATGCAGGTTCATTCAAAAAAAAAAAGAGGGAAGTTGAAATACAAATAAGTATATTCATTTATATACAACTATAAACCAATAAGTTAAAGCATGGGAAGGAAGCCAAAAGTTAAATATATAAACTAATAAAATGAAATGGAAATAACTAAATAAATAAATAAAAAGGGGATAAATAAATAAATAAATAAAATAGGCACATGCTTTGATTTAAAAAAATCAAATTGGATTATACAAGGGAATTAAACTGAAATGGAAAAGTCAAAAGGGGAGAAGGGAAACCTAAATTGAAGGGGGAACTAGGGTTTGAGGGATAAAGGGAAGGGAGAAGAGAAAAGAAGGGGCTTTTTTTTCTTGGCTGAGATTGGATTGCTATGGAGGCGTGATTTTGGTAGAGGTTAAGGAAGCCCTGACACATATTGTAGTGGTAGCTGACCTTTGAGACTAGTTATCTCACGGTTGTGTGTATGGCCGCTATGACTCGAGTGAGGGAAGAAATTACCTAGCATTTGGTACGGGAAGGTCAGTGAGTTAGTGGTATCTGGTAGCGGGGCAGGCTTGAGGCCGAGGTAGACAGGAATCATCGCGGCAGGCAGATTTGGCCTTGTGTGTGGCCCCTTTGCGGCTCGGGGGGGCTGAGGGGGAAGAAGAGTACCCCTAGCGTTGGCTGGGAGGTACCGGTGCGTTGGTGGCTGTCGGCAAGCAGGAGCAGGAGCAGGAGCGGCTGGAGCACCGGAATCATCGCGGAAAGCAGATTTGGCCAAGGTATGATCCTGGAACGAGTAGAGTAGAATGCACCTCGATATATTGCTTAGAATGTCTTCGTTTTTTTTTTATAAATAGTGTAGCGGAGGGTTCTGTTGTGTCTGCTATTTTCCCTTGTGGGAGTTTTGGGGCAGTAGGGATTCCCCTTAATCCTGGGCGTTGTTTGGGTTTTGGGTCTTGTTATGATCCACGGGTCTTCTCGTTACCCCTTGGGCAAAATTTTTTTTTTACACCGTGAGCTTGTTGGCAGTAAGGTTGATTCTTGAGACCCCTGCATTATTTTCTTTGGGCCTTTGTTCTTTAGTTGTTCTCTCGGGGTTCCCTTGTTGCCTAGTCGAATATATTTTCACCATGGAGGCATTACGCAGTGGGTGCTTCTTCTTTTCAGTTGGTAGTTGCTGTCTGTACCTTTGGGTGCGCGTTTTTCTGTGGGCTCTTCCTTTTCCTTGCGTAGCCACCTGGATTGTGGTCGTTCAGTAAGGCTGGGCGTCTACCCTGTGTTCTGGGCGCTTTTGGACGAGGATATACCCTTATCCCACCAGCCGTAGGGACAGACTTCCTATCGCTGCCATTGTGCAGTGCGCAGCAGCCTTCCTGGAACCCCACGCTGTTTTCAGATTGTTTTCAGATCTCAATCGCTATCAACAATCTGCAACGGACTTAAGGTGACCCAAGAACCTGATTGTTTACCTATCTCTTTCGTCCTTTTGCACTCGCAGCTGCGACCTTCAAGGCTGGATAAGCATTGAGCATTCTGCGTACACCGTGTGTAGGGTGAACGTAGCTGACTTTTAGAATAGTATTAACTTTTAATTGATTTTTAATGTTGGTGAATGTTCACGCAACTATTTCTGCCAGGAGAGAACAATTCAAGATTGTCATTTCTCGAGTTGCCAAGGGTCCATTTCGGATGGGTACGGGCGTTTTACCATGCCCCTTTGGTGACCAGCGAGCTTCGCCTTGTTTAAGAGTCCATGCTGCCTCGTCTAACAGCCTGAAGTTTTAATATTTTTTTTATTGGTAATTAGGCGCCTGGACGTGTCATGGCACCATGCGCGACTCCTAACCCAGCACCGCACTCAGAAACTCAGTTTCATCTTACCTTAAGAGCGCTGCAGAATTACAATAAGCCAGAATTGACTTGACTGTGTGTGCGTTGGGGTTTTAGATGGGTCCGTCAAAAACCCTTGGTTTTAGGTTTGCTGTAATTGTGGAAATGGTAAACCTGCGGCAGAATCATTTAATTTACTAAACCCAAACTTCCACCTGGACCGTTTAGGTATCACTTTTAACCTGGACGCTTTTGGTAGTCGACCATCTGTGTACCGCGTGCACATCGTTGGTCCCGTACAGCAACCACCCTCGGTGTTTATGCCATGGACACGCGTTGGGGCATACGTCCTCCCCCTTGGGTTACCTGCCACGGCCATCATCTCGAAGGCCGCCCCTCTCACCCAAACACCTGCCAGCCTGCTGCGAAGAAAATAGCAGAACGTTGAGCTCAGAATTTGGAGGCGTGGTAAATTTAGCAGTAGGTTGTGAATTGCGCCAACATCTTGTTCTTAATCATTACCACTCCGCTCTCTAGATTCATTGCACCATGTTTTAGCATGAAAATAAATTGATTTATAAATTTTATAACCGGTTGTTTAATTTGCGTGAAAGGGAGAACCCTTAATTTATCACGGCCCCATTTCCAACTTATTGCTCCCTTATGGAATTTGCATATAATGCTGCGACTGCCAGACTTACTACGTCTCATTAATGAGTTTCGGTTGATAAGAATTTACACAATTAATTAGGGTATATTTGAACTAGGTTTTATTGTATAATAGGTTTTAACAATGATGGCGAACTGATCTTCTGCGTGTTTCCATGTAATTGGTAACCTGCCATGGTTTTAGTTATTAATTAATTACTTTTGTTTGTTTAAATGCATGGTGTTCAATTGTACGCCATAATAATGCTTGTTCAAATACTAAAAAGACCTTGCCTTAAGCGCCATAAGAATTTTAAATGGATCAGCCTCCTGGTATTCAAATTAATATTTGTTAAAATTCGATGATTATACCAGTTAGTATCAATGTTATCTTTAGGCATTATTTAATCTTGGATATATGCCTACCTGTTATTATAGTTTAAATGAATGAAATTATCGCTTATCGGAAATTAGTTAGTGGATATGCCTACCTGTTATTATAGTTTAAATGAATGAAATTATCGCTTATCGGAAATTAGTTAGTGGATCAGCGAAGTTAATATTTTAATACTGGATATCTGCTTACAGGTTAATATAGTTTAGTTAGAGTGCAATTGACAGTGATCGTTTAAATTCAACAATGATAAATGCTTTGATTTGCAATATTAATAATGCTGTGACTTGGATTATTAATAATTGCTATTCGCAAAGATTGTACTTGTTATGGCCATGAGTAATAAGGGTTAAATGAACAACTAGTGAAGCTCAAACTGAAATCGTAGAGGTCGCTTATTAGCAATGGTGACAATATTAAATTGTACTAACTTTATTGTTTTAATTTGCCTTGGAGAGGGTGATGGTTACTTATTGTGTAAGCGAATTATGGACATTAGTTGCTGAAGTTAATTCTAGTTAAATGGCATGTATTAGGTAATTGCCTAATTAAATTATTAATATTATCTATTGAATTGTTAATGCGGGCGGAATCGCAATATAAGGAAAATGGTGGATTGTTAATGTTATTAGGGTATAAATGCCATAGCAATATCATGAATTTAATTTTCATGTTGATAGACTGTCAATGATGGGAATTAGTTAAATTGCAATAGTAATGTTCTTAAGTAAATGTTAAGGTTGGTAGAATTGCAACGTTAATTATTGGTGTAATCGCAATAGAAATATTACTAATGGATTGTTTTTGTTAAATGGATGTTAGGTTCGCAAGGTTACTAATGGCTGCATTGAAGCGTTAATGTTAATGAATGATGTTGCAATACTATTATTTGTTAGGTTAGGGGAAAGTATGGAAATATTGGTTAATGTGCAACATTGGTACTTAGTTACAATGCAAGGATAATGCTGTTAAATTACGGTGCTAAGGATAAATGCTTCCCTGAAATATTAATACCTTCTAGTTGCCATGGTAACACTAGTTGGATTGCAAGATTGTCAATGGTTTTAATTAGCATGTTAATAATGAGGCCAACCGCGATATTAATAATTGTTGCTAGAATGGTCGTGATGGAGTTTAAATTGCAAGGGTAATCTTCGTTCTAAATGAAGTGTTGATGATAACGTCTGGTTGTAAAGCCTTTGTTGTTGGGGTTACTAGAATGCATGGTGATAAACGGGTAGGAAGGGAAAGGCAACCAGGCGAATTTGATGTCAGGGGGTTCACCTTTATGATGCGGATGTCGTTGCTGAGTTAGGGAATTTGTAGAACCATGCATTGCTGCGTGCTTATTGTCGTCCCTGGTCCTGTAAGTACTTGGTGGTTGTATTGGGTAGTCTGTCGTGTCGGGCGGGATTTAGACTCCTCTTGCAGCTTAGTATGTATGACTGTGTGTAATCCGGTGGAAGGAATTCGGTGCCGTATCAAGAGTCTCGGGCTGTTTAAAGGCACAGTTCCACTCTTGCGACACATTCTGAGCCGTATCAGTAGTCTCGGCTGTTTAAAGGCACAGTTCCACTACTGTGACTCTACCGACGGATTCTTTCGATTCTGTACAATGCTGTGCCTAACCCTTGGTGTCTGTCTCTGCCTATAGCCTTTAGTTGCCCGCCTCCTGTTTGGGGGCGTTTTCTTCTTGTTGTCGTTATGATAGGTTGGGTCATCTTGATTGTGTTCGTCTTACTTGCGTCCTGTTGGTTTGAGTGTTGACCTAGAGTCGAGGGGGTTGTTTCTTCTACACACGCGCACACACTTCAAAAAAAAAATTCCCGGGTTGACTGAGTAGTTGTCCTTAGCTAGGAGGGCTGTTACAAGTTCCGCACCAGTTTTGGCGAAGATGGATTTTGAGAAGGAATTCACGATATATACTAATGCTATCGAGGAAGCAGTTTCTGTTGTCCTCATGCAAAATGATGACCAGGGTAATGAAAAACTAGTGGCTTGAATGAGTCAAAGTTTGTCTGATGATGAAATTAAATATTGTTTTATTGAGAAACACACTTTTTCTCTTGTTAAAGTTGTTTAAAAGTTTCACCACTTCATCTTAGGTAAGAACACATTGGTAAAAGTCCCTTTACCCGCTGTCAATTTTTTTCTCTCACGGGCTTATCTTTCAGGGAAGCTTGCACATTGGATTTCCAAGATCCAGGAGAATGATTTGAGTATCGTGACTTCTACCACTATCAAGGGAAGTGACTTATCCCTTCACTTAGCTCAGCATGCTGAGAATAACAAAGAAATCGAGGAAGAGGATAGTTCCATATCAGCTCTCTTTTACATTGATAACCAGATCATCCCTGTGTCTGAACATCCCTGGTTTAATAATTTGGTTTATTACTTACAAAACCAAAGATGTCTAGACAACTTAGACACTCATCAAAGGAGAAGGCTTCATCTTGAATCTGCAACATACATCATTATAGGAGACTTCTTGTTTCAAATATCTATTGATGGTGTGTTGCTTCACTGTGTAAACAATGAGGACGCACATAAACTGTTGCAAGAAGCTCATGGTTCTTCAAGTTATGTCATTCATGTAGGGGGTCATTTTTCTGCTAAAACCATTGTTTTCAAGATTATTAGAAAAGGATACTATTGGCCTTCAATCTTTCATGACTCTTACTTTTTTTTGAGATCTTGTGACAAGTGCCAAAAAATTTCAAGGAAATAATGCCTTTTAGCCATGCCATTACAACCTGTCCTCCTAGGATTTCCCTTTTCAAAGTGGGGATTGGATTTTATTGGCCCTATTAGCAGGACAAGTTTTTATTTTGACAGCCACAGACTATTTTACAAAGTGGGTTGAAGTTTCTCCACTTAAGAATTCAATAGATGATCAGGTAATTTCCTTCCTTGAAAATAACATTTTTTCCAGATTTGGTCTTCCATTGGAAATTATTACAGAAAATGGTCCCGCTTTCATTTCTGCTAAGATGAGCCAATTTTTAGCTAAGTTGGGGGTTAAAAATTTCACCTCACCAGCTTATTATCCCCAAGGGAATGGGTAGGTTGAGTCTACCAACATAAATCTGGTAAGAATCGCCAAAAGTCTCATAGAAGATAAGCCTTGTCAGTGACACACTATCCTCACTTACGTCCTTTGTGCAAATCGAACTACCACCAAGCATCGGTTGCACTCCTTTCCAGCTTATTTATGGTCAGGAAGCCCTCCTGCCAACTGAGCTAGAACTTTCTTCCTTAAGGTTGATGCTATAGATAAACGAATTAAATTCTTCTGATGTTTTGCAAAGGATAAACACACTCCTAGCCCTAGAAGAGAAAATGATGTTTTCATTGGATAATATTAAAGGAGACAACAAATGGTTAAGAAGTATTTCAACAAGAGTGTCAAGACTGCCAAATTTAAAGTTAATGAAAAAGTATTGTTGTGGGATTCAGCTCATGCTGATAGAGGAAGACATTCAAAATTCCAAAAAACTATGGTTGGGTCCTTTCAAGATCGCTTTTGTCCTAGGTACTAATTCTTACATTCTAAAGGATTTACAAGAGTGATCGTTTTCCTACAGCACTAACGGTTCTCACTTGAAACATTAGGTGGAACCAAATTAAAGAGAATGTTGTTTGGATTTTCTGTATACTAATATTCTAGCTCTGCTTTCTTTTTTGCCACTATTTTTCATTCCCACTTTTACGGTAGTTTTATTTATGCTTTCTGTTTTAATAATTTCCTACTACTTTTACATTTTTGTCATCATATTTTATGCTGTTTTAAATTTTGTAGTCTTATTTTTGTCATGATTTTTATTGCTTTTTCATCTTTTAGTTGATTTTGGTCAAGTATAAGACATTGGATCAGCTATGCCACAACTACACTCCTGCAAGGCATTGTTAGTCAATAACAATCAAGCTTACACCATTGTTACGATGTTTTCTCTGAAAGCACACTTGAATTTGTTATCTGCTTTCATTGTTGTCTTATAAAGAATTTGGTTATCTCCCACTTTTGTTTTCCTTTTCTTCATCCATTTGAGAGTTAAAAGGGAAATTCCATAAATTTTTCTCCTTGGAGCAAAAAGAAGATTCTGGTTGAATGATTATGCATACAGGGATAAATCCCTGCAAACTTAATATTTTCCATGAGTTATTCCCAAATTCCTGGTCATTTTTCCATTAAATCCACTCACTTCCCCCTGTTGCACAATCATTCTGGTTATACCTTCTTGACCTACTATTCTTGGTCTAAAAAACCATGAGTTCTATTTTCTAAATATGTTGAAAACAAATTTCCCTATGGAGTCGCCAGTTTGTTGACGATTAAAATCGCAATGAGGATTCGCCTGTAAAGTATTGCTAAAGCCTATTAATTATAAGCTAATGAAATATATAATAATAGTAGGTGGGTCCCCCTTGTAGATTGGAGGATCAGATTCTTATTTGATTTTTTGTTGTTGTTCGACATTGCTTACAGGGCTCTACATGATTGATGGTGAAATGTTGGTTCTAATTGCAACAAATGGATGATGTGTTGGATTACTGAGAGGGGGGGTGAATCAATAATAGTGCAATTATAATAATTTTTATTCAAATGTTATATCAATGTAGAATATGTATCCAATAATGAGAAGTAATAAATAAACAATCACACACATACATAGTACACCAGTGTTTTATGTGGAAACCCAAATCGGGAGAAAACAACAAAATTCTTTTTGCAATATGTCTTGAAGAATTACATTCATTGGAAGCACCAACTTCCTTTGTTTTCCAGCTGCAACTGGAAGGAGGCTCCAACCCCCTAGTTTCTTAGGCTACAACTTGAGGGAATCTCCAACTCCTCAATTCTTTGGCTACAACCAGAAGGAGTCTACAACCCCCTATGTTCTCTGGCTACCACCGGAAGGTGGCTACAACCACTTGTCCTTGCCCCATCCTGCCACCCTGAAGTAGAAGTAGAATGATGGAACCATTGTCACACTATCATTGTGAGATATACCGTTGTAAACATGTACCAAAAAATCTAAACCATGCATCAACCTATACCTCAACCTGTAATCAACCTGTACCATAAACAAGTGAATCAACCATGCACCAACCTGTACCAAACAACCTGTAATCAACCTGTACCATAAACAAGTGCATTCAACCATGTACCAAGTATGTACCAATCATGTGTCAACTACTTATCAACTATGACTCATCAATATGTACCCACATCATCAGCTATACACCTCATGTATGTGCCAACTCATCAACTACTTGTCTCAACCATGTACTCAACATGTACCTCAACCAAAATCCCTCATCAATTTCATCATCCAAATATGAATTGTAGCTCTATAATATACCTGGTGTATATGATCACATTCCTGCAAACCTTCCTTAACTTCAACAACAAGATACTAGCATATTCATCAAACTTTCCTTTAGTCTCACATGCCTAGTTTTGGATTACTCAACAACCCTAACTTGAAGTAATCATAACTTTGAAACTATAATGTATAAAGATATGAAACTGATACACATTTTTTTTCAGTGTGTTTTATGAAATTCCTCCAGGTATCACTACTTGGAACCTCTCATAAAAGGATTTATAACAAAAATGACATACCTTGTTGAATTATGGATTATTCTAGAGAGAGACCTTGTAGAGCGTGCCCTGCAAAAAATATGTGTTGAATTGATATGAAACTATTACAAAGCATACTAATGACTATACCCTAACCAACACATTTTTTCTCACTTAATTTGGATATGTTATGAAGAATTTATGATGTTTTTACCCGAAACACCTGTTTTTGACTAGTTTTAGGACTAGCCACAAACCCTATTTTCCACGGAGTGTAACTCACAAAATACAACGAACCACAAGCTGAATTTTCTGCCATAGATAATTGGGTACGTTTTCTCAATGGAATAGAAAATTTCACGGTCTGAATCATTATAGAAAAAAATTTATAGAGAAAATGGTGAGATGACCTGTAAACAACATGCCTTAGAAAACACCATCAAAAGAATTTATCCTTCCTTGCATTTCAGTCTTCTTTTCTTCACCTTCCCTCATAAATTCACCTTAGATATCCTTGGTTACCTCAAATAGCTATAGATATTCAATATTCTCAAGTGTGATTAAAATGAGAGAGCCTTGCCTCTTATTTATACTCTCCAAGTAGCTTCCTTAAAAACATCTTCTACGTGACTTGGCCCACTTTCCTTATTTTAGGGTTAACCCACTTCTAATTTCTCCATTAAATTTATTGTTGAAATAATTTATTTTGTATACACTTTGAATTATAATACACTCATCACTTCACTTTATTATTTACCTTTTAAAATCTCTTAAACCACTTTGACTACTTTGACCTTTTGGGGCTTCTAGATGACATATGAGGGTCCTCCAACTTCATAAGGCCATAACTCTCAAA
>SNQJ01S0009379.1:215804-229559 GCA_010110895.2 Picea sitchensis | reverse complement strand
TTTAAAATCTCTTAAGCCACTTTGACTACTTTGACCTTTTGGGGCTTCTAGATGACATATGAGGGTCCTCCAACTTCGTAAGGCCATAACTCTCAAACCGTGAGGAGTTATGTGACGTTCCACATACCACCAGAAATAGAATGAAATGTAATATCCATATATAATAGTATCATCTAAAAATATATCATAACTCATACCTTTATCCATCAAACAAACTTGGGTCCATTACCCAAACCTCGGGTCTCTAACTTCTCATGGCCATAACTCTCTAACCATGAGGATTTATGTGACATTTCACATACCACCGGAAATGGAATGACAAGAACTATCCATCTAGGATCTCATTAGTCTAAAATTAATCATGGGTTCTCTTACTTTGAAAGCCGTCTTCCCATGTGACGCAGACCCCCAACCCTCAGGTCAAGGTTTGCACAAGATCTTTCAACTTCGGCCCTTTTGAGTCTGATTGACTCTTTTGTTTCCTCCCGGGAAATTATTCCTACACCTAATTGAGTGTATTCCACAGGTCCTTCTGATTTATGCTCGCGTGATCATTCACCGTCATGAACTTCCACAACCAACCCACAACTGTGATTGGGACTTTTCCCTTTTTCTTTCGAGATTTCGCGAATCCTGTTGCCGAGCCCCTTGCCTCTTCGACCTCCAAAAGCCGAAACACCGAACACAAGACCCTTCTTGCCACTAATTTTCAGCTTCCCAGAACTTGAGTGAATGACCAACTCCCATCCCTCTTCCCTTATGATTTCCTGGTTTCTGAAATTCCTCTCTTTTTCAAGGTCGATGGTCTTTCTGGATTTTCCCCGAAGTTTGACCGTTCCTATGACTTATGTTACCCGTGCCTTTCAAAAAATGACTGGGATTCTACTTTTTAGCTTTTCTCTCTTCATTATTTTAGGAATTGCGATGACATGAAATTCTACCTCTCGACCCCCGGATTCCCGAAATCCCAAAAATCCACCTTAAGTCCTCTCGCGCTTCGCGACTTTGGGATTTTCACTTCATTCTTTCCCGTTCCTTTTCATCAGTATTTCCGGTATGCCGAACCCTGAAATATTGAAATACTGATATCCCACTTCCAAGGATATCAATAGCTGTGATCCTCACCTAATCCGATCGCTGGCGCGATTTCACGTACTAGGGGTTCATGATGCTCGATCTCAAACTCTCTATCTCCTCTACCTTCCGGTCCCTGAATTATCGAAATGTAGAAATGATTTTCTTCCCAGGATTTTTCAAACTGGGAGTTCGAAACTCTCGATTCCAAAACACTGCCTCCTCAAGTTCTCGAATCCCGAAATATCGAAACACTCCTCCACAATTTCTTCACATTTTACGATTTCGAAACTTCTTATGTGGAGTTCTCTGCTCCTTGTCAATGGAAATGCCGAAACGTCAATTCTCAAAATACCTACAAATATCCTATTGTGGCTTGTGACTTCAAGATTTTCACTCCGTTGTGTCCCGATCACTTGTCCTCAGGACCTCCGAAACCCCGAATTCCAAAATTCCAAAATTCTCACTCTTCGCCTTCATACACGAAAATCCCTTTCATGTTTCGGGAACTTGATCAACCAAAGGTTTCATCCACACTTAGGACTTATGACCCCCGAAATGTCGAAATGATCTCGATGGTCCAATGATCGAAATCAATGGTCCACGTTGGATCCTGCCTCTTTAAGGATGGATCTGTCCAACGCTTAACTCCCCCACAACTTTCCTGGATCCTATGGTCTTTGTTATTTCGGGAGTTTTCCTCGGAGAATTCCGACTGTTCAATCTCCTCCTCAAAGAGCCTTTAGCTCAAATCAAACCTGCGATCCTCCTCTAGGACTTAACCTCTGCATGATGACTTTGGCTTCCTACCTGTTCTTGAATCTTCGAAGGCGCTAACCTTCCTGAGCTTTATTTGCAAACTTGAGTCTCCTGGAAAAGACTCATGCACGCACTCCTTGTGGCAATTCTTCAAATATGTCTAAGTATTTGATTATTCGACTCTATGCACTTTCTTTACAATAGTAGTCCTTCACCCTCTCAACCTTAGTCAACAACTTCTAAGGCCTCAGCTAACTCATGCACACCTTGCACGGCTCTTGTTCCTCTTTTGCACTTCTGTAGAAATGAGAACAACGGTATCCCTTCTAAGCTTTCAAAGATGAACTCTAAATCCTTGTCAACACACTCCTTGTGGACGTTTAACTGCACCCCTTACAGGAAACTCTCTGTTAGGAAGAGAAACAATTAAAACTCATTCTCTTTCTCTCTTAGATTTCAAACATTCAACATGAAATCATACATTCACACACAACATAACAACAAATGCATAACAGAAAGAGAAAGAAATCGTAAGTAGACTATTCATCATGTATACATAGAAAACATCATAACACCATGAGTCTGATTCAAAGCTCCATATATTAATTCAAAGCTTTTGTACATGGGTTCTCCTCTACAACTCTTCTGCTACAACTCTCTCTTTCTTCTATGCTAATGTGCTCAATGATCTAATCTGATACCATGATATAAATATGAGGGTGTCTATATTCATTTTCCCTCTAGCTCCTAAAATTGTCTAATCTACATTTCAAATCTACCTACTTTCATTAACTAGGCTTAAATGCCTTTACATTGGTGGTTGTGAGCAGATTGTTCATTATCCATTTACATTGTTTAAACATAAATGTAAGTACGTTTTCCTTAATTGTTTCATTAAGATCCACTCCTTCAACTTTCAAAATATTCAAAACATTTTTGACATGTGCAAAAATGTGTTGGCGCTTGTCCCAACTGTCTTTCTCTTTCACTCTTGCTTACTACTGATGATGCTCCTGCATCACCGTGAGGGATTTCACCATAAGGGGACCACTTTGGAGTTTATCCATCTTTACTTCTTATCAACCATGAAAAGATAATAATGAGTCATCTTTACATTAAACAATATTGGGTCCATTACCCAAACCTTTGTGCTACGGGGCTTTCTTCAAGGGTTGACATCAATGACAACCAACCTTAATCAACAGTATCCCCCTTTGGAATTGAAGGAAACACTCTGATGCAAAACTGAAATTGTATCACTCATGCTCCCCATGGAACCATGCCTCTATTCTCTGTATCTGATAAATTTTCCTTTGTCCTTAACATCTGATAAATCTACTCCCCTTGGAACCATGCCTCTGTCCTCTGCATCTGATAAATATCTCCCCCTTTTTCATCAATGAAAAAGTTATTTTTCCATCAATGAAAAAGGTATTTTTCCATCTGGGGCTGTGAATGAACTGTCCTCTTATGGTGCTTTCTCATGTACATCTAAGACATATAAGATAAGCTTTCAAAAAGAATTCATTTTGGAGTAGAAATAACTCCAAGTCTTTGACGAAGATATTCAAAGGCTTCCCATGGAAGTGGTTTTGTAAATATGTCTGCCACTTGTTCTTTTGTGCCCACATACTCAATTCTGATGTTCTTTTCTGCAACCTGTTCCCGTAGAAAGTGATACTTTATTGGAATGTGCTTCATCTTGGAGTGCATCAACGGGTTTTTTGAGATACTGATGACACTTGTATTATCACAATATATTGGAATGGGATCATCATACTCAACCTGTATATTTGTCAAAGGTTGTTTCATCCAAAGAACCTGTGCACAACATGTTGTTGTTGCAATATACTTTTCCCCAGTTGTAGATAGACATACTGATGCTTGTTTCTTGCTTAGCCATGATACCAAACACTCACCTAAGTAGAATGTTGCTCCACTAGTGCTTTGTTGGTCATCAATACAACCTTCCCAATATGCATCTGTGTAGGCAATAAGTGATAGATCTTTTCCTTTTGTATACCATAATCCAAACTCTTATGTTCCTTTGAGATATCTGAAAAACCTCTTTACTGCTAATACATGTGATTCCTTTGGTGCTTCTTGAAATCGTGCCACTTGTCCAACTGCTTGCATTACATATAGTTTTGATGTTGTCACATATAGTAGGTTGCCAATCATTGACATGTATTGCCTCTGATCTGTAGACTTCGAATCATCATCTTTGCTCAACTTACAACTGGTTTGCATGGGAGTGATAACTGGTTTGCAATCTTCCATTCCAAACCTCTTTAGAATTTCTCTGATATACTTGGTTTGAGAAATAAAAATTCCTTGGTTGCTTTGACATATCTGAAGTCCCAAAAAGAAGGATAGTTCTCCAAGTAACAACATTTCAAATTCATTCTACATGTCTTTTGCAAATTTATGGCTTAACCTGTCATCATCGCTACCAAAAATAATATCATCAACATAAACTTCAATTAATAAAATATTATCTTTACTTACCTTGATGTAGAGGTTGTTGTCTGTACTTCCTTTTATGAACCCTGCCTACTACAGATACTTATCCAATCTGGAGTACCATGCTCTAGGAGCCTGTTTTAGACCATACAAGGCCTTATTTAATTTACATACATAGTTTGTGTTCTTTGACAACTGAAATCCTTCTGGTTGTTCAATGTAGACTTCTTCTTCAAGTTCCCCATTCAGAAAAGTTGATTTTACATCCATCTGATATACGTTAACATTTTTGGAGCATGCATAAGCTAAAAGTAAATGGATTTCTTCCATTCTGGCAACTGGGGCAAATGTGTCTTCAAAGTTGATTCATTTAATCTATGCATATCCTTTACATAGCAATCTAGCTTATACTTTGACAAGGTTATCAAAATGCAAGTGACCCATTATTCTATGCCATAGCCAACTTTCATATTCCTTTCCTAGACAACATTTTTCATTTCCAATTTCACTTAACACATATATGTTGTTTGAAGTTCTTGCAGCTGTACCGACCAATTTCCCTGAACCTTATTTTCTTATCTCACACTTTTCTGAATCGAAAGTAAGTTTATGACCTTGTTCACACATTTGACTCACACTTAGAAGATTATGTTTCATATCTTCTACCAGTAGAACATTTTCTGCCTTTTCATTCTTGTTCCCAATTCGAACTATGCCTTCTCCAATTATTTTGGATGAATTATTATTTCCGAAGGAGACTGGTCCTTATTTTTTCTTTTCGTAATGTAAAAAAATTGGCTTTATCACCTGTCATGTGTTTTGAACATCCACTATCAACATACCAATCATGTTTCTTCTACTTAGATTCTAGAGCGACTGTGCATTCTTCATTGTTATATTGATCTTGATTTCTTATCCATGTCGGTTTCTGAGGTTTTTTTTCTGTGACAGTTGTTATTCTTTTGAGGTTCTTTAGGAGGGACTGTCATTCTACAATCTTTGTCCATGTGTCCAAAATTGTTACATTTGTAACATTCCACTTCAGTGCTCAAAGATTCAAACTTGTTGTGACTTGTTCTTTGTGTGTCACTAGGTCTCCTTGAATAATCCCTTTGTGTATAATTCTCAAAGTTGTTATTGTTCCTGTAGTTAGCTCTGCAATTCACAACTTTATGTACAAAATTATTACATGTATAAAAAAAACCAAAAAATATAGTTTGATACCTGGGAGTTGAAGATATTATGAAAGGAGGTGCTCTTATGAATCCTTCTTCTTCTTGAGGCCTATTTCTCTATTGTTGATTATGAAATCTAAATCTTCTTAGTGGAGGAGTGTCCTTGTAATCTTCCTTGTATATCTTCCTATCCTCTTTGATTGTTTCGGCATAACTCTTTGGATTTGGTTCTTGCTCTATTGTTTTGGAGCTTGATCCATTTTCTGTCTGATTGTATCCAGGTCCAGACTTGTCAAGATGAGATTTTTGACTGCTGATAATGTCATTCAGAACTTTTGAGCTATTCTGCATATTTTTATTTTGAATATCCTTTCTTAGTGTGAAAACCTCTGCTTCCAAGTTTCCAATGATCTTGTCCTTTTCTTCTAGTTGTTATTTGAGTTCTTCTTCAATTCTTTTATCTTCTTCTATTTGAACCTTCAATTTTGTGATCATTTTTTCTAGTTCTCAAGTGTCTTTTTTCTTGTCTAGATTTTCTTGCAATTTCTTGTTTTTCTTCTTTTCTCTTCTGATAACTTCTATGGCACACATTAATTCTTCTCGATAGTCAACTTCTGCCTCTTCAATTTCTTCTTCGACTTCTTCACATTCTTCTTCGGCTTCTTCATATTCTTCTTCGAAGTCTTCTTTGTCAGAGTATTTTACTGCCATGAATAGAACTCTTCTTGTCTCATTGTCACTAACTTCATCTTCATCTGATGATGAGATGTCTTCTTGGGTGTATAAGATTTTCTTGAAAACTTTCTTTGTAGTTCTTTTTCCTTTATATGTGTGTTTTTCTTTTGAGTAACCTTCATCATTTCTCTTTTTCTTATGAGGACATTTATTAGCAAAGTGACCAATACCATCACAATTAAAACAAATTAAAGGGAACTTGCCTCTATAGCTACCGTTGGGTCCCTTGTTCAGTCTTTTGACGAAGTTGGCCACTTCTTCATCATCTTCTGAGGCGTCACTGTTGCTGCTATATTCTTCTTGTTCCTTTTTCTTTTGCTTTGATCTTTTGGATGCCTTGAAGGCTTCTTCTTTTACATCTGGATTTTCCGGCTTAGTTCTCATTTCATATGTTGTGAAGATTCCATGCAGTTCGTCCATGCTTATTGAGTCTAGATCTGATCTTTCTTCTAGTGTTGATATCTTAGGGTTGAATCTCATAGGAAGAGATCTTAGTATCTTTAGAACAATTACATATTCTTCAATTTCTTCTCCCAATCGTATGATTGCATTCACGGTTTCATCGAATCGTAAGAAGTATGTTGCGATATCTTCATCTTCCTTCATTTTTAGTTGTTCGAACTAACCTCTATAAGTCTGAATCTTTGCTTCTTTGACTTTTGTATCTTCTTCATAAATATTTTGAAGCTTGTCCCAAATCTCTTTAGCGGATTTATAGTGTGCAACTTTGGTGAATACTGTATCACTGAGACCATTCAAAAGTGCATTTGTGGCTTTGGAATTATTCTCACCGGATTTTACTGCTTTGTCATTTGTTGGTGAAACTGTTGGTGCTGTGTATCCATCTACAATTGATTATCAAACTTGAAATCCCTGTGCTTGTATATATGTCCTCATCCTTATTCTCCAAAAAGCATACTTTTGTCCATCAAACTATTGTATTTGATTTTTATATGAGTTGGTACTCTCCATGATCTACCTTTCAATGGTTAAACTGATTTCTGAAGGAACCTTCTCTGATACCAATTGTTGGATTACTGAGAGTGGGGGTGAATCAGTAATAGAGAAATTTAATCCTTTTTAACCATATAATCCAAGTGTTATATCAATGAAGCATTATCATCCAATAACTGCAGAGTAAATAAGCAATGAACAAATGAACAAACATACACATACACAGTACACTAGTGTTTTACGTGGAAACCCAAATTGGGAGAAAACCACAAAATGCTTTTTCTTATATGTCTTGAAGAATTACATTCATTGGAAGCACCAAATTCCTTTGTTTTCCAGCTGCAACTAGAAGGAGGCTCCAACCTCCTAGTTTCTCAGGATACAACTTGAGGGAAGCTCCCAATACCCAATTCTCTATCTACAACCATAAGGAGGCTACAACCCCCTATGTTCTCTGGCTACAACCAGAAGGTGGCTACAACCACCTATCCTTGCCCCGTCCTGCCACCCTGAAGTAGAAGTAGAATGATGGAACCACTGTCAATAATTCACTATGAGATATACCGCTGTAAACCTGTACCAATAAATATGAACCATGCATCAACCATGCATCAACCTATACCTCAACCTCTAATCAACCTGTACCATAAACAAGTGCATCAACCATGCACCAACCTGTACCAAATAACCTCTAATCAACCTTTACCATAAAAAAGTGCATCCAACCATGTACTAAGTATATACAATTCATGTGTCAACTACTCATCAACTATGGCTCATGAATATGTAACAACATCATCAAATATACACCTCATGTATGTGCCAACACATCAACTACTTGTCTCAACCATGTACTCAACATGTACCTCAACCAAAAGCCCTCATCAATTTCATCATCCAAATCTGATTTGTATCTCTATAATAGACCTGGTGTATATGATCACATTCCTGCAAACCTTCCTTAACTTCAACAACAAGAGACTATCATTTTCATCAAACTTTTCTTTAGTCTCACATGCCTAGTTTTGGATTAGTCAACAACCCTAACTTGAAGTAATCATAAATTTGTATTTGCAATGTATAAATGTCTAAAACTAATATACAATGTTCTTCAATGTGTTTTATGAAATTCCTCTAGCTTTCACTACTTGGAACCTCTCGAAAAAGGATTTATGGCACAAATGGCATACCTTGCTGAATTCTGGCTTATTCTAGAGAGCGACCATGTAGAGTGTGTCCTGCACGTAATATTTTTTGAATTGATATGAAACTATTGCAAAGAATACTAAATATTGTACCCTAACCAACACATTTGGTTTCACTAAATTTGGATCTGTTATGAATAATTTATGACGTTTGTACTTGAAACACTTGTTTTTGACTAGTTTAAGGACTAGCCACAAACCCTATTTTCCACGGCGTGTAGCTCCAAAAATAAAATGATGCACAAGATAAATATTTTACCATAGATACTTGTATATGTTTTCTCAATGGCATAGTAATTTCATGGTCTGAATCATTATAGAAAACAATTTATAGAGAAAATGGTGAGATGGCCTGTAAATAACATACCTTAGAAAGCACCATCAAAAGAATTTATCCTTCCTTGGATTTCGGCCTTCCTTCCTTCACCTTCCCTCAGAATTTTGGCTTAGATATCCTTGGTTACCTCAGACACCTATAGATATTCTATATTCTCAAGTGTGATTAAAATGACAGAGCCTTGCCTCTTATTTTTACTCTCCAAGTAGCTTCCTTAAAAACATCTTCTAGGTCACTTGGTCCTACTTTCCTTATTTTAGGGTTAACCCACTTCTAATTTCTCCATTAAATTTATTATTGAAATAATTTATTTTGTATTCACTTTGAATTATAATACATTCATTACTTAACTTTATTATTTACCTTTTAAAATCTCTTAAACCACTTTGACTACTTTGACCTTTTGGGGCTTCTAGATGACATATGAGGGCCCTCCAACTTCGTGAGGCCATAACTCTCAAACCATGAGGAGTTATGCGACGTTCCACATACCACCAGAAATTGAATGACATGTACTATCCATATAGAAGAGTATTATCTGAAAATATATCATAACTCATACCGTTATCCATCAAACAAACTTGGGTCCATTACCCAAAACCTGGGGTCTCCAATTTCTCATGGTCATAACTCTCTAACCGTGAGGAGTTATGTGACGTTCCACATACCACCGGAAATGGAATTACAAGCACTATCCATATAGGATCTCATTATTGCACAATTAAGCATGTGTTCTCTTACTCTACAAAGCATCTTCTCATGAGGGCTTTCACCATAAGGGGACCACTTTGGAGTTCATCCATCTTTACTTCTTATCAACCATGACAAGACAATAATGAGTCATCTTTGCATCAAACAATATTGGGTCCATTACCCAAACCTTTATGCTACGGGGCTTTCTTCAAGTGTTGAAATCAATGACAACCAACCTTAATCAACATGAATGAGTAATAGCGTGATTATAATCCTTTTTCTTCAAATGTTATATCAATGTAGAATTATTATCCAATAATGAGCAGTAAGAAATAAACAATCACACACATACATAGTACACTAGTGTTTTATGTGGAAACCCAAATCGGGAGAAAACCACAGAATGATTTTTATTATATGTATTGGAGAATTACATTCATTGGAAGCACCAACTTCCTTTGTTTTCTAGGTGCAACTGGAAGGAGGCTGCAACCCCCTAGTTTCTCAGGCTACAACCTGAGGGAAGCTCCAACTCCCCAGTTCTCTACTACAACCAGAAGAAGGCTACAACCCCCTTATGTTCTCTGGCTACAACCGGAAGGTGGCTACAACCACCTGTCCTTGCCCCGTCCTGCCACCCTGAAGTAGAAGTAGAATGATGCAACCACTGTCAATCTGTCACTATGATATATACCATTGTAAACCTGTACCAATAAATTTGAACCATGCATCAACCTGTACCTCAACCTGTAATCAACCTGTACCATAAACAAGTGCATCAACCATGCACCAACTTGTACCAAATAACCTGTAATCAACCTTTACCATAAACAAGTGCATCTAACCATGTACTAAGTATGTACCAATCATGTGTCAACTACTAATCAACTGTGGCTCATCAATATGTACCAACATCATCAACTATACACCTCATGTATGTGCCAACGCATCTACTACTTGTCTCAACCATGTACTCAACATGTACCTCAACCAAAATCCCTCATCAATTTCATCATACAAATCTGATTTGTAGCTTTGTAATAGACCTGGTGTATATGATCACATTCCTGCAAACCTTCCTTAACTTCAACAACAAGAGACTAGCATTTTCATCAAACTTTTCTTTAGTCTCACATGCCTAGTTTTGGATTAGTCAACGACCCTAACTTGAAGTAATCATAAATTTGTACCTGTAATGTATAAATATTTGAAACTAATACACAATGTTATTCAATGTTTTTTATGAAATTCCTCCATCTTTCACTACTTGTAACCTCTCGAAAAAGGATTTATGGCACAAATGGCATACCTTGCGGAATTCTGGCTTATTCTAGAGAGCGAACATGTAGAGCATGTCCTGCACGTAATATTTGTTGAATTGATCTGAAACTATTACACAGAATACTAAATATTTTACCCTAACCAACACATTTAGTTTCACTGAATTTGGATCTGTTATGAATAATTTATGACGTTTTTACTCGAAACACTTGTTTTTGACTAGTTTTAGGACTAGCCACAAACCCTATTTTCCACGACGTGTAACTCCAAAAATAAAATGATGCACAAGATGATTTTTTTACCATAGATACTTGGATATGTTTTCTCAATGGAGTAGCAATTTCACGTTCTGAATCATTATAGAAAACAAGTTATAGAGAAAATGGTGAGATGACCTGTAAATAACACACCTTAGAAAGCATCATCAAAAGAATTTATCCTTCCTTGCATTTCGGCCTTCTTTCCTTCACCTTCCCTCAGAATTTCAGCTTAGATATCCTTGGTTATATTAGATGCCTATAGATATTCAATATGCTCAAGTGTGATTAAAATGAGAGAGCCTTGCCTCTTATTTATACTCTCCAAGTAGCTTCCTTAAAAGCATCTTCTAGGTCACTTGGCCCTACTTTCCTTATTTTAGAGTTAACCCACTTCTAATTTCTCCATTAAATTTATTATTGAAATAATTTATTTTGTAGTCACTTTGAATTATAATACACTCATTACCTCACTTTATTATTTACCTTTTAAAATCTCTTAAACCACTTTGACTACTTTGACCTTTTTGGGCTTCTAGATGACATATGAGGGTCCTCCAACTTCGTAAGGCCATAACTCTCAAACCATGAGGAGTTATGTGAAGTTCCACATACCACCAGAAACTAGATGACATGTACTATCCATATATAATAACATTATCTGAAAATATATCATAACTCATACTATTATCCATCAAACAAACTTGGGTCCATTACCCAAACCTGGGGTCTCCAACTTCTCATGGACATAACTCTCTAACTGTGAGGAGTTATGTGACGTTCCATATACCACCGGAAATGGAATGACAATTACTATCCATATAGGATCTCATTATTGCACAATTAATCATGTGTTCCCTTACTCTGCAAAGCGTCTTCCTATGAGGGCTTTCACCATAAGGGGACCACTTTGGAGTTCATCCATCTTTACTTCTTATCAACCATGAAAATAAAATAATGAGACATCTTTACATCAAACAATCTTGGGTCCATTGCCCAAACCTTTGTGCTACGGGGATTTCTTCAAGGGTTGACATCAATGACAACCAAACTTAATCAACATGAATGAGTAATAGCGTGATCATAATCCTTTTTATTCAAATGTTATATCAATGTAGAATTATTATCCAATAATGAGCAGTAAGAAATAAACAATCACACACATACATAGTACACCAGTGTTTTATGTGAAAACCCAAATTGGGAGAAAACCACAGAATGTTTTTTGTTATATTTCTTGAAGAATTACATTCATTGGAAGCACCAACTTCCTTTTTTTTCCAACTGCAACTAAAAGGAGGCTCCAACCCCCTGGTTTCTGAGGCTACAACCTGAGGGAAGCTCCAACTCCCCAATTCTCTGCTACAACTAGAAGGAGGCTACAACCCCCTTATGTTCTCCGGCTACAATCGGAAGGTGGCTACAACCATTTTTCCTTTCCCCATCCTACCACCCTGAAGTAGAAGTATAATGATGAAGCCATTCTCACACTATCACTGTGAGATATACTGCTATAAACCTGTACCAATAAATCTGAACCATGCATCAACCTGTACCTCAACCTGTTATCAACTTGTACCATAAACAAGTGCATCAACCATGCACCAACCTGTACCAAACAACCTGTAATCAACCTGTACCATAAACAAGTTCATCCAACCATGTACCAAGTATGTACAAATCATGTATCAACTACTCATCAACTATGACTCATCAATATGTACCAATATCATCAACTATACACCTCATGTATGTGTCAACTCATCAACTACTTGTCTCAACCATGTACTCAACATGTACCTCAACCAAAATCCCTCATCAATTTCATCATCCAAATATGATTTGTAGCTCTGTAATATACCTGGTGCATATGATCACATTCCTGCAAACCTTCCTTAACTTTAACAACAAGAGACTAGTATTTTCATTAAAATTTTATTTAGTCTCACATGCCTAGTTTTGGATTAGTCAACAACCCTAACTTGAAGTAATCATAACTTTGAACCTGTAATGTATAAATATATGAAACTGATACACAATGTTTTCCAATGTGTTCTATACAATTTATCCAGGTTTCACTACTTGGAACCTCTCAGAAAAAGAGTTATAGCAAAAATGGCATACCTTGCTCAATTATGGCTTATTCTAGAGAAAGAACTTGTAAAGTGTGGCCCGCAAGAAATATTTGTTGAATTTATCTAAAACTATTACAAAACATACTAAATAATGTACCCTAACCAACACATTTTGTCTCACTTAATTTGGATTTGTTATGAAGAAGTTATGACATTTTTACCCGAAACACCTGTTTTTGACTAGTTTTAGGACTAGCCACAAACCCTATTTTCCATGGAGTGTAACTCCAAAAATACAACGAAACACAAGATGATTTTTTTACCATGGATACTTGGGTATGTTTTCTCAATGTAATAGCAATTTCATATTCTGAATCATTATAGAAAAAAAGTTATATAAAAAATGATGAGATGATCTGTAAATAACATACCTTAGAAAGCACCATCAAAAGAATTTATCCTTCCTTGCATTTCGGCCTTATTTTCTTCACCTTCCCTCAGAAATTCGGCTTAGATATCATTGGTTACCTCAGAAAAATATAGATATTCAATATGCTCAAGTGAGATTAAAATGAGAGAGCCTTGCCTCTTATTTATACTCCCCAAGTAGCTTCCTTAAAAACATCTTCTACGTCACTTGGCCCACTTTCCTTATTTTAGGGTTAACCCACTTCTAATTTCTCTATTAAATTTATTATTGAAATAATTTATTTTGTATTCACTTTGAATTATAATACACTCATCACT
>SNQJ01S0009379.1:189258-215754 GCA_010110895.2 Picea sitchensis | reverse complement strand
TTAAACCACTTTGACTACTTTGACCTTTTGGGGCTTCTAGATGACATATGAGGGTCCTCCAACTTCGTAAGGCCATAACTCTCAAACCGTGAGGATTTATGTGACATTTTACATACCACCAGAAATGGAATGACATGTACTATCCATATAGAATAGTATTACCTTCAAATATAGCAAAAATCATATTGTTATCCATCAAACAAACTTGGGCCCATTACCCAAACCTGGGTTCTCCAACTTCCCATGGTCATAACTCTCTAACTGTGAGGAGTTATGTCACATTCTACATACCACCAGAAATGTCATGATAAGAACTATCCATATATGATAGTTTCACTGACAAATTAGTTGTCCTTCATCTCATTATTCCACAATTAAGCATGGGTTCTCTTACTCCGCAAAGTGTCTTCCCGTGAGGGCTTTCACCATAAGGGGACCACTTTGGAGTTCATCCATATTTACTTCTTAAAAACCATGAAAAAACAATAATGAGTCATATTTAACTCAAAAAATCTTGGGTCCATTACCCAAACCTTTGTGCTACAGGGCTTTCTTCAAGGGTTGACATCAATGACAACCAACCTTAATCAACATGATGGATAAGGCATGCTATGTGTTGTTTATGTTTCTCTAGGCTCTAAATTTATGTTATGATGTCTTATGTTATCCATTGTTACCTTTGCTATATGTTCGTTAATTCATTAATGTGACACCTACACAAGATACATGTTAGTAACAACACATAAGAGCAATTGAAAAGAGATAAAAGAAATATAAACAAAATACAAAAGGAAGACACTAGACTATACTAATATGTTGCACTATATGCATTGGAATTAAAAGTATTGTTGTTAGTCCTAGATAACGGGTTTAGTGGCTATATGATTTATTGAGTTATATGGAAACACATGTGATATGCATTTTGGTTTTGTTGGAAATGGTTAATGTGACATAGGGTGGCGCATTTGGCAAATAATGGATGTTGGTTTCGATGCATGGATTAATTGGATGGATTAATGGAGGATTGTCTGGCATGTACTAAGTAATTAAATGGACAGAGGATGGAAGTGATGTGAATTTACTACACATCACTCCATACTCCTTTTACTGGCCATCACCCTAGCTTGTCTATTGATCAATTGTGTTGCACTACGGTTAAGCTCTGATTTTCAAGCAGAGGAAGAATTGCTCGGCCAAACTCGTGTTTTAAGGCTCCTTGATTACAGGTATGTTTTTTTCACCATCCATGAACCTGCTCTGGTTATGAAACAGATATTGGCTCGATGATGTATGGGTCTGTGATTTTCTCGAGACTGGAAACTGTGTAAACTTGTGATATTTCTCTGGGGTGGATTGTTTGTGTGGTTTTCATTGCAAATGTAGATGATGGTTGAAGTCACAGTTTTATTGATTATTATGAGTACCAGAGGCCATGAAGGCTCTATGTCATCCTTACTGGTCTTCATTGGAGGGTTTCATTTAGTCCAGACTTAACCGACTGTCTCCACACAGTTCTTGTCACTTCGCTCGATCATATTATTGCCATGGGGTTGATGGGTTGATTTCAAACTACCTTGTGTCACTGTATATCATTTCACCTGGGTATGGTCTCATCTATACTATCGGTGTTTGTGTATTTTGTTACTATGGCTATTATGCCAAGGGGATTGATTTGAGTTGGATTGCTATTTCATGGCTCTGTTTTTATATCAGCATTACCCGGGTTGATTGGGGAAAAATGTGAGGGTTATGCCCTGTGTGTTCTGGGTGTTATTTATTGGCTCACGAGGGACCTTTGCTCCTTTGTTCTTAATCTCTCCTGCCTGGTGAACTATCACCTGGTCTTGAAAATCTATTGGTGTGTTCACTGTGTTGTCTCAGATATTTCTCACCTGTTGTTGGTGGTCGATTCCAGTTTCTCCATGTTGGTTCCACAGAGAGAACCCTTGATTATTCAAGCCCAATTTTGATAAATTAACCAGTTAGTTCTAGTCGGGTATGTTGTTTACTATAATGGAGTAGCGTCGATAATGGTTTGATTATGGAATTTTCTTTGTTAATTAGGATGATTACACAGTTGAAGTCTGAAATGAGGTTGGTTTATAATCATTGTATTCATTTGTCATGGCAATTGATTCGATGGCTCGGCATGGTTTTAATTGATTGATTTGACAAATGGAATCAGCCATACCATCACTACCTCCTTGTGTTGGATTGATGACTAAAAAATTGTTATGGTTTTATTTGGAGTATGTTTCCTTGCGTTATGAGTTGAGATGTATGTTTTCTACAACGTATTATGAATTTAAATGATGGTTGTTGTTACTGTGTGTTTAAATTTCTCAATCGAGATCATTGCAATTTAAATAATCAATATTTTTTCCTCGTTGTTTGTTGTGTATGTTTTTGGGATATCATGCATCGTATCAGTGGTTACACCATCAGAAATGGGTACGGGTTCTGTGATAGTATTGTCTCATTACAATTTAAATTGTTAAATGGAATTGAGGAATGAAATCGAACATGTTTTTTGTGTCTATGTTTGATTAAAGAAGTAATTCATGGATAGTGGTTGATGTTTCGAGGCTAAACAAAGTGGAGATAAGTGACTATGTGTTCATTTGGAAATTGTTTTAAAACATTAAGTGGAGAAATGAGAAGAAACAAAACTCTTCTACAGGTTGTTGTTGAAACCATATTATCTTGTTTTGGTGACACTATGTTAAAGATTTAATTGTGAACAATGAGCAAGTTAATACATAAAATTGATTAATTCACACAGTAGTTGTTAATTGATCACAGTGATTATTTGGTTGATCTTTTGCGTTTGATATAGAATGGTTTTATGAATTACTTAATTAATTTTATGAACAGTATCCGCTCTTTTTCCCTACCATTATTTCACTTTTCTCTAATTACAATCCCCTCGCCTTCCCCTATCCATTTTTCACTCCATGTTCCTAAAATTTAATGACAGTTAAGAGAATTTTGTATTGTAACAGTTTGAAATCACTGTTTCTTGGATGGATTACAGTGGCATGTCCCTTGGTTTACATTACAGTTGATTGTGTGTTGTGTGTGAGCAGTAACCATGATTCTTTTCCCCCCCATTTTAACATTTTTCTCTCAATAAAAACCCCTCACATATCCCAGGACCTTTTTGTTCAACCCCTGCTCATTAACAACAGTTAAAAAATTTGTATGGATTGGATTGCATGAGTCTGATATGTTGTTGAGCCAAAATTTATTTCATATTTTTAAGGAGTTTCCATGTATGGTTGTTAAAGGAACTATGTGCTAATCAATTATGCATACAGGAATGAGCTTTCCAAGAAAAAGGTTGAAAACCGAGGCCCACCATGCCCCTGACAAAAGGAAATCCATTGCTTCCCCTTCCTCACCTTCAAATGATTCTGATAAATCTGTGTCCTGCCGCATGCATTTGAGGGACGATTTATCTCATGTGATTAGCGAGATTAATCCTAAAGGCTCCACACGACCTAAGGCAAATTCAGAGAGACTACAAGGTGATAGCAACAACAAGGGAAGGATTTTCTCACAGACTGGGAAATATGGATTTTAAGTTTTATTTTATTTATTGTTGGTGATAGTTGACATTAGAAATTTTGGACAACATGTTTTTTTTTTTATATATGAGTGATATGTTTTGGAGATAATTTAAAAAATCATGAGATAAATTGTCAAATATGAATGTGATGATGTGAGTCACAAGAAGGGATGTTTTTTTTTAATTAAATAGTTATGTTATGATTGTTAAGAGATAAAGGGAGTCACAAGGGGTCCCACCTACTAGTTATTATTTATTTAAAACCCTTATTATAATTTATTACATTTCCCCCTAACTAAAACGTTGGTTGAGTTTTTAGTTAACTTAACTAATGAAGTAGTTCAACTACTTCAACCAATTCTAATTTTCTTAAAGGCAAAAGGAAAGGGAGGAACAAAGGGAAGATATAAGGAGAGGCATACTAAGGTTCGCTCTTTGAGTTTGTGTTGAGATAGTTCAGTTTTCATTCATTCCTTAATTTATCACAAGCCTATTTTTTTTTAATGATAGCAGGGTCGTATTGTAGACAGCAAGATTCAAGGCTTAATTACATCATTCAGACACTTGTTTTTCAGAGGTGTTGATCTATCTTTGATAGTCTGTGTAGACTTGTCTGTTTGTGAATTATTTTTCATGACTGACAAAGGCTATTGTGCAAAGTCGAGTGGGAAACAATCGGTGGCAAGTTGATCCATATTTTATAGTTCAGTTTTTTATTTTCTATCAGAGGTCCTTTTGTATGTTTCATCAGGTACGTCTAAGTTTGACTTTGGTCCAAAACTTATTCACAAAAGTTTGTAAAAAGGATGATTCTTTGATGAATTGGAATGAAATAAAGGATTTCTTTATGTCTCATATGTCTTGATTATTGACTTGGTGTATTTACTTTTGTCTTTACATTTATTTCAACAACTATTATATTCAGAAAATCATATAAATAATGAATTTTCCAACAAGCTTTTATTTATAAAAAGACTAGCCTAAGCACTTGTAATCAATACTTGTGAGTTAGTATATTAAATTTGATGACTATAAACATAGGGTGATATTCCCATCTGTTTTTCTTTAGCCAAGCATAATCTGAAAACACTTGAGTAAGATCATTTCATATATTTTCCTCAACAACCCCGATACTCACTCTACATATATATTTGTGCTATCCTAGTGGTTCTCCTTCTTGATATTAGACGACATTCATGTTTATTCACTTACCATCTATTTTTTTTACCTCTTTAGTCATTTTCATTGGATTTTTCCTCCATAGTCGTTGCCTGGCATTGTAGTTCACATAGTTCTTCATATTGGACTCAATAATATTACGTCAAGTAGGTATTCCATGGTTTTCCCATTTTTATAGTTTATGTTTTTCCCTCTCTTCATTTGTTACAAATAAGAATATGCGTAGATGTCATTCTATTGAGGCTTTGAATGAGGTTGGGTTGGTTTGTAATTGTTAAGTTTTAGATTTAGTTTCAAATTCGGGGTGAAATATTGTTGTGAAGTTATTAACAAATAGAAAAAATAACAGAGAGTTTATCAAGCACCGATTTATACACTAAGATTATTATCCATGTGTTCTTTATTGTTAGATTTAGAGCCACTTCAAATCAATAGATGAATCAAGATAAATTTAATTTTACATAAATCTCTTATTCCCTTATCACATTTATTTCTCATCTAACAGAAATTAAAATAATTTCTCAATAAAGATTGGGGTAATTTGTAGACATTGTGTGGTTGTTTCCACTTTATATTCTAGGCCATCATAGAGCCTAGGTTAATGATGTTCTATTTTTTATTGTTCACATATTTTTGAAAAAAAAACATAAATATAGCCTAATTTGGACTTTCGAAACATGGAACATACGAATGTATAGAATTTGTTTATGATTTGATGATAACTGAATATAGGTCATGAATGACATCTTAGAGAAGGGGAAAATATTCTTTAGAAACGTCGTTGAGTTTTGAGCTATTAAGACAAAGAACATAGAAATTTATGTGAAGTTATTGACAGATATAAAAAAAAATAGTCTAGAGTTTGTAGAGTTTATTAGGAGTGTGTTGAGATGATTCTCAGTGTGCTCTTTACTGCTAGATTTAGAGACACTTTGAACTAATAGATAAAATACAAATATAAATTCAATTTTAAATAAATCTCTCAATTTTTCTCTTTTTTTTCCTTATCTAAAACTAAATTTAAAATAATTTAATCAAAACATTGCAAAAAAATTATAGATATAATGTGGTTGTTGCCCCTCTAAACTCTAGACCATAACATAGCCTAATTAATGTACATGGTTTATAGTTAGAAATAGAATAACATGAAATGTATTTCTATTTGCCTAGTGTGCAAATAGCAAATAGAAATAAATTTATGACACATTTTTTACTCCACTTCAAGTTCTTTGAATTCAAATCTTGTTTCGTTATTGTCCTCGTGACTATACCCACTAACAACATCTAGAGTCTAGGAATTTTGTTTATCTTATATAACTTATAGAAATTTTAGGAATTTTGTTTATCTTATATAACTTATAGAAATTTTAGGAATTTTGTTTATCTTATATAACTTTTAATAGTTTTAGTCCATGTTTCTTCACACTCTCTACAAGTTTTCTTTTTGTATGTACCTAGTGATTCTTAATTGAACTTTTCATTCTTTGGCTTTATGAAATTTCCATAGGTTGTGCATACATCGTGTGACACAATATTGGAATAATTATGTTGATATTATGTTGATTCACATCCATTTTCCCTACCAACGAGCTATTTTGGTACAATTGCCTTCAACAATGCATATTAACATGCATTTCATAGTTTTAGTTGAATACAATGTTTACATAGCCAAATGTTGTTGGTTTTGAAACAATTTGTCTATTGTTTTATTGTATCTTTGTTCAAATGTAAGAAATGACATTGATTTTCTCACACTTTAGTTATTTGCATATTAACATACATTTCATAGTTTTAGTTGAATACAATGTTTAGCTAGCCAAATGGTGTTGGTTTTCAAACAATTTATCTATTGTTTCATTGTATCTTTGTTCAAATGCAATAAATGTCATTGATTTTCTCACACTTTAGTTATTGTTTGTTGGATCTATGTTAAAATATAGGACACTTCTTTCTATATAAAGATTAAATGTATATGATTTCACACAGATTGGTCTATATTTTGGTAGAATTTGTTGTTGTTGTTGTTTATGGTCAAATTGATGTTCAACAACTTCATTTTTATTTTGGTGTTATCAAAATTAGCTTGTTTTTTTGTAAGGTTTAGTCATTATCTTGCTTAATTAAGTTCATTTTTGGAAGTTTGTATGATTTTTCTCGAAGAAAACTTCAAATAAAATAGTAAATTTCAATATTGACTTGAACTTTGTAAGTTTGGTATAAATTGAGCCAAATTTTGAAGGTTTTGTGTGTTGGAAGATTGGTTGTTGTCATTGATGTCAACCCTAGTCATGGGTTTTGGACCGCAAGATTGATGAAGGTATTTGGACATGAAGGAAAATGCACATGCAGATACAAAACCCATGGATGGATATTATACATCATGTTGTTTCACGGTGGTATCACGTCAAGTGAATCACCTCATGGTTGAGGAGATATGTGGCACGTCACGTGGATCCTCATGGTTGAGGAGAAATGAATTTTTGAAGATGACAAAGTGAATTGAAGAAGGAAGTACATGTAGGCCCTGAAGATAATTAAAGAAAAGAATTGCAAAATAAGAAAGTGTCAGGTCGGCCTTAATGTTAAAAGGAAGTGACATAAATGGTATAAATTCACATCATTATACATTCATTTGAGACACAAGTCATATTTTAGAAGAAATCAAAGGTAAAGAAGGTCGGATTTCAAGGGAGGATGAAGTCTTTTGGTGATGTGTTCTAAGGTATGTTATTTTCCGGTCATCTTACCATTTTCACTATAAATGTTTTTATATAACGATTCAGATGGTGAAATTGCTATGGTATTGAGAATAAATATCAAGGTACCTATGGTAAAATTTCCAGCTCTTGATTCACTATAATTATGGAGATACACTTTGTGGAAGATAGGGTTTTTGACCAGTCTTGAAGTTATTCAATAAACAGGTGTTCCAAGTAAAATAGTCATAACTTCTTCATAGAGAATCGAAATTAAGTGAGACAAATTTCATTGGAAAGAGTACGGACCATTGTTTCTTGTGTGAGAGTTTCAGAATCTCATGTTAAATATTGAGTGCGGGGAATTTAGTACAAGTTCTCTCTCCTGAATAAACCAAAATTGAATAAAGTCTACCATTCTTTCTATAACTTCTTTTTGGGGAGGATTAAAGGAGTGAAAATTGGAGGAGATTCAGAGAATACATTGTGTAATATTATCTAAAGGATCATATTATTCCAATAATTGAATAATTACAGAAGTTGAAGAAGTCGTAGGAAGCATTATCAGTCTCTATGTGATGGTTGGTTGATGGTGATGATTTAATGTAAATTTTTATTATCTATAATATATTCTTGGGTGGAAGGAAGGGGCAAGGATGGAGAGGTAAACCCTCTCTTGATATTGGAGGATTGTATCTTCCTATTGGAGGTTTCTCCCTCCCTTTATATTTGGAAGTTGTAGCTACCTTTGGAAGTCATTACTTCCCTTGACAAATAATTATTGATTATTTATCATATATTGTGCATGGTATATTGTGGTGTATTGATGTAACCCTTATACTATTGTTCACTTCTCATTGGATATAATTGAATGGTTTAAGTATAAGTTGATTTTTTTTTTTTAAATTCTACTTGATATTGAATCACCCCCCTCTCAGTATCTACAATTGGTATCAGAGCCAGGTTTCCTTCAGAACAGTTTAACCATGGAAGGAAAACCCTGACAAGAGATGGATGACCATGATCCCATTTAAAATAGTATTCAAATATTTTATGGAATAAATTATTCATACTGAGGTGATAGAGTGAAAACTTACCTAACGGCTTTGGGAGTAGACATTTGGTACTCAGTTGTAAATGGCTATGTAAGTCCAAATAATGCTCCAACCGATCCAAATGAGAAGAAGCTTATGAGTTGTAATTCAAAATCCAGACATGTTATTCTATCAGCATTGGCACCAACCATTGCTAGCAAAGTGATGGGTTGTAGCACTGCTAAAGAGGTATGGGACAAAATCAAGAGTATCTACGAAGGTGATCCAAAAGTTAAGCAGGTCAAGCTTCAACGACATAGAGCAGAATTTGAAAATTTGAATATGAATGAAAAGGAATATATTGCAACCTATATTCTTAGAGTTGATGAAGTTGTTAATGCTATCATAGGATTAGGTGAAGAGCTCGATGACTCGTTGGTTGTACAAAAAGTGTTGAGATCACTTCTCTTGAAGTATGATGCTAAGGTCTCTGCCATTGAAGAAACTAGGGACTTGACCAAAATGACAATGGATGAACTACATGGCTCTCTTATAGCATATGAAATGAGAACAAGTATAGAAAGTGACCAGCCAAACAATGAAGCAGCCTTTAAATCCATAAATAAGACAAAAGACATGAATAATGACCTTGATGAAGAAATAGAAAATTTTGTAAGAAGGTTTTAGAAGGGAAGTGGAAGATACAAAGGTAAGTCTCCTCTCAAATGCTTTAACTATGGTAGAATAGGACATATTGTTGAAAAATGCTACTATAAAAAGAGAAGTCTCAACAATAAAAAGAGCTTCTACTCCAAGTATGATGGCATCTCCTCAGATGAGAGTGATGAAGAAGATAATGATGGAGGAGAAGTCCTCTTCATAACCCAAGAAACTCGAGATGATGATCACAAGAATTCTAAAGAAGAAGAAATCATTTGTGAAGAAGATTCAGATGAAGAAACCAACCTTGATTCCTTTTGGGGATAAAAATACAATGCAGAGAGTGAACAAGAAGATGAGAATATTGAAAAGTTGAAGCATGTTGAAACTGAAAATAGCAAGCTTAAAAACACAAACATAATACTTAAAGTTGAATTGAGTAGTTGTGAAGAAGAGAATTACAAGCTTGAAAAGACCATTAATAGCTTGAAGGAACAATTAGAAGATTATGAGAAATTGAAAGAAGAATTGGATCACACAAAAGGGGATCTACTATTGACAACAAAAAAGTTGAAGAAGTTCGAAAAGAACACTGAAAAATTAGATGAGATCCTTAGCAATCAAAGATATCCAAATGAAAAGACAGGACTAGGATACAATGACAGTTTGAAGACAAAAAAACAATTGAAGGAAGATGAAAATGATGAAACCAACACTCCAAAACAAGTTGAACAACAAGATAGAAGACTATAATTTAGAAGGAATGAGACATCAAGAATATCCTCTCCCATCAGGAATGAAAGAGATCATTATGAAGGAAACTACATAATAATAGATCGTGAACCCAGATGGACCACACCACAAATAAGATCACTTAATCCCAGGTATCAAAATTTCTTTCATGGACATTGTTATACTTGTGGAAATTTTGGACACAAGGCAATCAATTGTAGAATCAATGAAAGGAATAACTATGCAAGCTACATGGATGGTGAAAGTAGTAGATAGGGAAAAGTTTGTAGACCTATCAACATAAATTATAATCCATTTGATCTATTAATGGATCAAAATATTGTATGTTACAAGTGAAATAATCTTGGTCATAAAGCATGAGATTGCAGAGAGATGAAGGAAGATAATCATATGCCAAATGTCTGTATACCAACTACAACATGGAAAAGGAAAGAAATTCCACAAAATGAAAACTGTCAAATAACATTGGTCACTAAAGAATGCAAAGAAGAATATGAATGGTTCATAGACAGTGGGTTCTCATCTCATATGACCAGAGATCAAAGAAAATTTGTCAGCTTGAAGAAAAAAGGTGGAAATGTTGCATTTGGAGATGATTCATATACTAAAATACTTGGAAAAGGAATTGTAAAGCTTGGAAGTGAAAATGTAAAAGCAGTAAAAGTCCTATTGGTTGAATATATGAAGCATAATATCCTTAGTGTTAGCAAAATATGTGATCAAGGATACACTCTTACGTTTGACTCCCGAAAATGTAAAATCAAAGAAAATAACTCAGGAAGATTGGTTGAAACTACAACAAGAACATTAAACAACATACACATCCTAGACATGAAGAAGAGAGAGAAGATAGAAGCCACAACAAATGATTCCAAGGAAGAAAAAGTTCCAAAGACCAAAAATAAGGATGAAGTATTATTGAGTGCCACATGTTCAGGGGGAGCAGCCCCAAAGAAGAGAGTTACCTTTTTCCATTAAACTCGGGGGGAGAATCCCTACCCTTTGCCATTGATGTCAAAGGGGGGGAGAAATTGGGATCATGATGATAGGGGGAGCATGAGTGTTTTCATCAATGACAAAGGGGGATATTGTTGGGAGATTGGTTGTTGTCATTGATGTCAACCCTAGTCATGGGTTTTGGACTGCAAGATTGATGAAGGTATTTGGACATGAAGGACAATGCACATGTAGATACAAAACCCATGGATGGATATTATACATCATGTTGTTTCCGATGGTATGTGGCATGTCACGTAGATCCTCATGGTTGAGGAGAAATGAATTTTTGAATATGACAAAGTGAATTGAAGAAAAAAGTACATGTAGGCTCTAAAGATAATTAAAGAAAAGAATTACAAAATAAGAAAGTGTCAGGTCGGCCCTAATGTTAGAAGGAAGTGACATAAATGGTATAAATACACATCATTATACATTCATTTGAGACACAAGTCGAATGTCAGAGGAAATCAGAAGTAAATAAGGCTAGATTTCAAGGGAGGATGAAGTATTTTGGTGATGTGTTCTAAGGTATGTTATTTTCAGGTCATCTTACCATTTTCTCTATAAAAAAATTTATATAACAATTCAGATGGTGAAATTGCTATGGTATTGAGAAGACATATCAAGGTACCTGTGGTAAAATTTTCATCTCTTCATTCACTACAATTATGGAGATACACTTTGTGGAAGATAAGGTTTTTGATTAGTCCTGAAGCTAGTCAGTAAACATTTGTTCTAGGTAAAACAGTCATAACTTCTTCATAAAGAATCTAAATGAAGTGGGAAAATTTTCATTGGAAGTAATACGGACTATAGTTTCTTGTGTGCGACTTTCAGAATCTCATGTTAAATATTGAGTGTGGGGCATTCTGTACAATTTTGCTCTCCTGAATAAACAAGAATTGAATAAAGTCTACCATTCTTTCTATAACTTCTTTTTGGGGAGGATTAAAGGAGTGAAAGTTGGAGGAGCTTCAGAGAATACATTGTGTAATATTATCTAAAGGATCAGAGTATTCCAAGAATTGAAGAATTATAGAAGTTGAAGAAGACGCAGGAAGCATTATCAGGCTCTATGTGATGGTTGGTTGATGGTGATGATTTAATGTACAATTTTATTATCTCTAATATATTCTTGGGTGGAAGGAAGGGGCAAGGATGGAGAGGTAAACCCTCTCTTGATATTGGAGAATTGTATCTTCCTCTTGGAGGTTTATTCCTCCATTTATATTTGGAAGCTATAGCTACCTTTGGAAGTCATTACTTCCCTTGACCAACAACTATTGATTATTTCTCATATATTGTGCATGGTGTATTGTGGTGTATTGATGTAACCCTTATACTATTGTTCACTTCTCATTGGATATAATTGAATGGTTTAAATATAAGTTGATTTTTTTTTTAAATTCTACTTGATACCGATTCACCCCCCTCTCAGTATCTACACTGTGATTTATTTAGGTTAAAATTACACATTTTGTCATTTATACGGAAAAATGTTAAATTTATGCATTTTTTCATACGGGAAAATGTTTGAGCTCATTTCTAAAAGATTTGGTTCAGTCCAAAGACACCTAATCATGTGGTGAACAGCCCCGAGTTGCATTTACTAATAGTTGGTCTTACTCAAAGATAATATCTTTCCTTCTCGAATTTATTATTTACATCAAACTTGAATTTTTTAGGTTATTATTTAATCATATTTCATAACAATAAATATTGTTGTCAATCATTTATTTATAATTTGAGGTTTTTAACTATGATATAGTTAATATATATTATTTTTACATCTAAGTTACTAGAAGGTTTTCTATTAGGTAAGAAGTTTAGAAAATGTTTGTTTATAATCGATGGGTGAATTCAAGAAACTATACGTAGATATGACCATGAAAAAAGAATCTTGTAAAATAAAGATGAACAATTTTGTTTATTTTTTCTCTTTGCAACAAAGGAAAATGAGTCTATGTTCATTGTTCATACAATTGTTTCCCTAAATTCTTCTTTTCATAGATAAAAGAGCATGAAATTTTGTTCTTTTATCCCTTAGCCAACATTGCATTGAATTATTTCTTAGTCATCAAACTTGCAATGATGTGTAACATGGGTTATAGATAGTGTTGGCTTCCATTCTCTTTTTCAAAGTTGGCTTTGCTATGACATTTGTTTTTGCTACATATAGCCATAGTCGCATTATTCATTTTAACACTCTTTACTCCACCTATTAGACTATCTTTATCCTTCTTCGTACCTCCCCTTCAAAATATATGTGAACAGATAAGTGCAGACTCTTCAATAATATTTTTTCCATGTTCTTTACACCCATTTGTATTTATTTTTTTCTTGCTTCCATTGCAGTTACATTAATTTTCTTCAAAGGGTACCACGACTGTAGAATGGGTACAACCTCGAATGGAAATGACATTAATTTGTTTCTAGGCGTGTCCACCAACATGCAACCAATTTTGTGAATTTTGGCACTTTATATCTGATGGGAGGCACATGAAACACTCTCTTTTACCATCAAAATTCAATGAACATATTGCAATTAAGTCTCTTTGGACAGGGTCAATTATATGACTTACTACTTGGAAATGTGGATTTCTTAAACAATCCATGTGAATTTTATCCTTTCTTTTGTGATACATTTATAAAGCTTCTCCTTTCCCATGCATCCTACAAGTTTCCTTTACTCTTTTCTATTTTCCTCCTTTTATATAGGAATATTACAATACTGGACCTAGAGGTTGTTGATATCACAACCTCCCTTGTAGGTGCTCCACTAGTTGTCTCACATCCACTTGTTTACCCTTCCCAATCTAGATCATCATCATCCCAATAATTGTTTCTTAAACAGTATATCCATCTAACCCCACCCCCTTCCTCTTCCACTCTAGATACAACTATTCCATTTAGATCCTTGAGCCCTTATCATACAAATTGGGAAATTAAGAGTCATTCCCAATCAAAAACCTCACTTTGTGAACTCAAGAACCATGGCTTTGGAAAGGTTTTAAAATTTGACATTGTTAACATTGAAGGAGGAGAGATACATGTCATTTGTTTTACTAACTCCGCTAACACTTTCTATTCTAAAATCCAACTAGGCCATGTCTACATTATCCCAAAAGCCATTGTCAAACTAGAAAAAAAATGTTTAACCATTTGATAATGATTGGAAGGTATTCTTGGAACTCACCTGCTTAATACATCATTACCCAAATAATGAACCATCAATTCCCCAACACCATTTCAACTTTAATTCAATCAACGAAATGAACTCAACAGTTGTCAAGTCTATATTTGACATGATTGGTGTTGTAACTAACACCCCCCCTAGCTCCTCTATACACTAGAAAGATGGCTCAAACACTATGAACAAAATAATCCTCTTAAAGTAAATGTCTAGATATAGCATTGATGTGACATTATAGGGAAAACATTTCCATGTGGAAGGCAAATAAATTGCTAACTTGTGTTCTAAAGAAACCCACCCCATCCTAGCAATCAAGGGAGGTTGTGTTGCTAAGTTCAATGGTAAGACTATAGGGACTACCTCTAAAACTAAAATTCTAATAAACCTAGATATAGAATGTTCCCATAAGTTTACAAGATGGTTTCAAAAAGAGGGGTTACATACTTCCTCCACATCCTTAACTAGGAGATATACCATTGTCCCAATCCAAACAAACAAAAGAAGAATGCTTTTTGAGGTTCTTAGCATCGCTCCCTTTGAGAAAACAAAATGAATTTTGGTGAAGGCCACCATCACAAAAATCCACATGCTTGACTTCTATTAGCTTGCACATCCTTTAATCATCACTGACAGGAAATGCATGAAAAAATTCCTCCACAATTCATAAAACACTTGGCATTGTCCCAAATGAAATGTTGATTTCTCTGAATGTGATTACAGATACCTTCTTAAGATGGACCTATAGGACCATACAAGAGAACTCACCTCTTGTTATGACCCAAAATAGGAATATATATGGATAAATGTATATGTTATGACCCCAAGGGGGGCATATATGGTGCTAAATGTATATGTAATGTGTAAAAATATATGCAATAGGGTTGGCCTAGTAGTAAAGGGGCATCATGTGTAGGTATGAATAGGTATATATAGAAATCATGTATTCATTATTGAGGGATGTGAATTGTGATTTATAAATGTATTTGGTTGTGGAGGAGGTTTTCCTATTATTTAAAGAGTTATTGTATAAATTATCTATGTTGGAGTTATGCTCCATATTCGCATTATGTACATGGTGTGTAATTTTTTTTCTGTTATGATATATTAAGAATTCGGTTCATTACATTTGGTATTAGAGCATTGATCCTAAGGTTTTGCTTCCTCAACCAAGTCATCTTGGAATTTTTTCTATAACTTTTTTTCGGGGACACTTGAGAAAGAAAAACTTGGATGGTATTTAGAAGACATATCCGGGTATCTGTGGTTTGGAATTCATCTTTTGGGTCATTTTACTTTCAAAGGTACATCCTGTGGAAGATAGGTTTTTGACTAATCCTATAACTAGTCTCAAACATGTGTTCTAGTTAAAACAACCATATCTTCCTCATATAGGATCTAAATTCCGTGAGACCAATTGAATTAGAAAGAGAATAGTCATTAGTATTTTAGGTGTGAATTTCAGAATCAGTTATCCAATATTGGATGCATGGAATTTTGTACAAGTTTGTTCTCTATAATAGGAAACAATTCAACAAGGTTTGGGAAGGTTATCATAAATTTCATTTGTCACACCCAATTTTAGTCAAAACTATGGAATTGTAGAGAAGACAATTCATAGTATTACAAGTTGAAATTTTAGACTCATAGGGGCTAAAATTCCAGAAATACATTATAAGGAAGTTCAACAGGAGGACAGACTCCAAATCAGGGTTTCAAATGTATGTTTACTTAAAACTATCATAACGTTTGATTGGGATATCCGATTGAGATTATTCAAAAGCCATTGGAAAGAGAAAACATATAATATTATATTGGAACAAGGATTGTAACTATTTGAGATAATTATTCCTAATATATTAAAGTTGTAGGTTGAGGTTTGGGTTAGACCTTAATTAAGCATCAATGGAAATACCTAAATTTACAGGAGATGAAGAGAAAGATGAAATCAATCCCATGGAATGGTTGAGGATGGTAAAAGAAAATTGTAAGAATCCTTTAAGGAAAGCCTTAAGTTTGATGATGAAGCTTTCAAACGGCAGTATAGACTTGATGAAGATACTAGAATCTCCCTCTCATGGGAAAATTTTGAAAAATTCTTCTCAAATAAATGGATCAAGGATAAAAAAAAAAGGGGGAGATGCATAAAATTCAAGTGGAACTAAAAGAATCAAAAGAAAATGTCTCCAAATTGCAAAATGATAATGAATATCTAAGAAAATCTATTACATATAAAAATTATGAGTTTGTTAAGATGCAATCCCTTAATGAATCACTCATTAAAGAGGTTAGGAACTTAAAGCAAGAAAATAGTAGCAAAACAAAGTGGGAAAAGGATGATTCAAGGGAAGAATCAAAAAAGAAATATGAAGAGATATGGATATTATGAAACCATAATAAAAAAACATCAGATGAGGTTAAGAGATTGAAAGAAGAAAATAAGAATGATCAAAATCAAGAAGAAACAAGGATCTTGGATGAAGAATCTACCAAAATTCTTGAAGAGGAAATTTGCAAGAAGGTTGAGGAATCCCTAAATATTGATGAGGTAAAATCAGAATTGCAATCCATAATTGAATAAGGACATTGAGATTTGATAAATGGGCTGACATTGCAGATCCAAAAGGAGAATGAATACAATATTCAAGAAGGTCACCAGAAGATACTTGAAGAAGTTGAACTTCATATAGAGAATGTGCATGCCAAATATGATGGTATTATCTCCAAGTATAGAGTAATCAAAGACCAAGAAAAGAGGATAGAGGATTCCATTGTCTATGAAAAGAAGATAGATGAAATGGGTGTGCAAAATGAAGAAAAATCGTCAAATGTGAAACCATATCGACACCCTCACTATCAGGAAATATTTCAAGGAAGACAAGAAGGTCAATATCAGAATTATCAGGGAAGAATATGGAATACTCATAAATATTCATGGAATATGGCATCAAAAAATAATTATTCAACAAGGTATTATCATAGACCAACATCTACTACAATTTGGAGAAGCTTCAACAATCATACATGGAATCAAGGGAAATAAAAGTATGCAAAAACTATCCATCAAGGATTAAGACCAAAAAGAATTGATTTTGGATGGATGGATCATCATCGATGGAAAGAAGAAAGCAGGAACATAAGAAAATCATATTACTTGGTTTCATCACATGTGAAGCCTTTTATTGTAAATCTTAGAGGAAAAAGTTTTTTTAAGGAGGATACTATGTTATGATCCAAAGGGGGAATATATAGGGTTAAATTTATATGATATGACCCCAAGGGGGGGCATATATGGGGATAAATGTGTCAATTTTTATGAAACTAATTTTATATTTGAAAATGACTTCCAATTGACTCAAAAAATAAACCCTAGGGTTGTTATCACTAAATAATTTTACAGTGAAATTATGACAAAAAATTATAGCAACAGAAATACCAAGATCAAAGAGAAACCATTCATACACATGAGACACAAAATTAAGTTCAGAAAAATTTTCCAATTCAGATTTTTTGAGGGAAAAATCATCCCTCCTAGCAATTCACAAAATCACCAAATATGAGGACAAAATCATTCCTCTCAAAATCAACAAAATCAACAAAACCAAAATCAGCAAAATTCCGGCAAAAACCTCCTCACTTGCAAACCTCCTAATGTCAATTGTATGCCTTTTTGACATGAGCTATATGAAGTGTATAGAATGTTAATGTCAGCCTGTATGAACCGTCACCTACCTATAAAATCCTCACACATGTGACTTGCCTTCCCTCACACGTGCGACCCTACTTTTCCTATTGTATGATTGTCACACGTGTGACTGTACAGACTTCTTCCATACCACACATACAATTGTATGCGCCTACTTCTTCCACACATGAAATTGTACCTTCTCCTTACACATGTGGCATGTCTTCTTCCTCACATGTGTGATTTTCCTCTCACACATGTGGCCTCTCTCTTGGCTGAAAATAGAAAAACAGAAAGTCCAAGAACCCTAGGCTAGATTTTCCAAAATTATTGAATTTCCCCTTCTAAAATCACCAAGCCTCTTAGCACAAGTTCTCACTCACTTATGTTAAATCCATAATGTCACAATGTGATTGTCATAATCTCTCCTCTCGTTTTATAGGAGTCTAAAGTGATTTTAGAAGCCCTTAGATTACTCTAAGGAGCCCTCCACTAAAATCAAAATTAAATTAGAATTATGTATTCACACATGTGTGTGTGAAACCCCAAAACAAGTCCCCAAAGCCAAAAACAAGCCCATGAAACCCCAAACTTCAATCCAAGGGGGTTTTCACCAAACGAAAAGTCCAATGTGGTGCCAAAGAATATTTATACATGCCCGACACTAAGGTCACTTGTGGGAATACCTCCTGAAGCTACAAAACATCAACACCCCCTCTTAGCGAGGGAGGTATTCCATCCTCCATCACCTAGAAGTATATTTGTCTCCCATATTGGAAGTAGCTCTACATCCTTTACTCAATCTTCTACCACAACTGCACTCCAATCACATTGATTGCCTACTCCCTCTGTCATTGAAGTCACTGAAGAAATTTCTATTGTATGGCATGTTTCTCCCTTGAAGACATGCTACTCTTAGAATCCTCCCACTTATGAGCTTCCCTCCTGCGATATCCCCAAAAATAAAATATTTTTGAAATTTAAATTTATTGGAAATTTATTCCATTTTTAGTAAATTCGAATTTGGAATTTTTTTGCCATTTATGGCAATTCCGAATTTCGAATTTAATAATTGTAATTAATTAAAATGACTGTTGGGCAGAGACCTGATTTGACCCAACTAACTATTTGACTATGACACTTGTATGAAAACAAAATATTTTATATTGATTGCAGGAGGACAAATGGAACAACCATGTTGAATTTAGCTGACCATGACTCCATGAGTGGGGAACATGTTGGAACTACCCCTAGGCTGATTGTTACAAGTGGAAAATCAGTGATTTGGCCATTGGCAGCCCCTAAAAATTAGGGATTTAGAAAGCTGTGAAAATTCCCAAGGGAGGGAAAAAGACCTGGGCAAAATTGATAAATAACATATGTGAGGAGGCAGGATGCTGCCAAGTATGTGAAGAAAAGAGACGATGGATTTTCCTTGTTGTTATGAGCACTGTTGAGTAAGTGTGAGGCAAGAGGATAACTGCTAGAATTGTGGACATTGTTGAGGAGGAGTCTTCCAAATCACCCTCATGGATTCATGGTCAGGCTAGGGGGTGAATCGGGCAAGAAATTTTGGTTGCCTATTCTACGGTTGGGAGGAACGTGGTTGTTCCCTTTGCCTTCCCGCAAACTGGTTCAGATATGTTGATCTACTCCTTCTTTGTTTTAAATAATCATTTATACTGGTGATATGTATATGTTAATTATGTATTGAAGTACTTCTATGGGAGAAATTTTCCGTGTCATAATCCATTTCTGTAATAGGAAAAACTGTAGGAACATAGTAGGAATTATTTCTTATAGGAACAACTCTAATAGTGTAATGAATGGACTGGTAGAAACGATGGAGGATATTCATCCGGGATAGAGGTAGAATATAAATAACAGATCATATTACAAGTCACTATGTACAGGGCATGACAAGTACAGAAATTATTGTATATGAAAGTATTAAACTAATTAAATAGATTTTAGCGCAATTTTTTTCTAAGAATTATGCTTGCCATGAGATCATACACCTTTAAGTATTCGAAATTTTGTAATTAGACAATTTTTTAATGGCATAAATCGTAGAGAACAAAATGGTGTGAAAAGCATAAGTCAATCGGGTTTCAGCAAATACAAACGTCGAACACAAAAAAAAAAATACCACGTTGTTTGCCGAATTGCGAAATGTGAAAAGGCTATGGGCCCAGCACTTCGGGGTTTCGAGGTTCGGGATTTTGGGGTTTATGAACACCTGAGGTACAAAAAAAATGAAATAAGAAATGTCGAATTGCGAAATGAGAAAAGACTATGAACCCAACACTTCAGGATTTCCGGGTTCGAGACTTCAGGGTTTAGTAAAGCAAAGGAACTCCGCGCATATGTAACAAGCAAGTCCCGAATGCTGAAATATCAACTTTGTATTTAATCTCCTTTTAAAATCACAAGCTCCAACAAATAAACTCGGAATAAATAAATGATCAGTTTTGTAATTGGTAAAAACAAATAATTACCGTGTTTGCTCAAAAATGAATTTATCAAGAAATAAAATGAGTTTACAAACTCAATAACAGAAAATCATAAATGCAGAGAAAACCTCCAAATAGAGAATAACCGATTTGATTCAAGAAATGATTTCAAGCTCTTGTCTCACCCACTGTGTACAGATTACAATACGACTCAAGTATTTATAGGAACAAAACTTGCCCCTTCGACCTTAGGAAAAATTAAATCACGGCGGTGATGGTATTTGGTGGCCTGCAAAGGCTAAGGCGACCACTGCTTGACAGTGAACCCTCATGTCTTGAAGGGTCAAGACGGCCACCGATATTTCATCATAAAGCAGTGAAATGATTACAAACCAACAAATGGGATCCTTCGAGTTAACTATTCTTTGATGTGTAAGCTACTGGTGTGTAAGAATGAGACCCAAGTTAGGTAGATATACTTGCATGTTTATATTTCTGTAGGTAAAGATGCAAGACCGTAGCACGTAACTAAGTTTTCCAATTATTAAACCAGAATCAAAATGAAACTATACCTATGACAGTGAATCGTTATATATATAGAGAGAGAAAGCTATAGGTATGTACATACTTATAGGTGGAAATAAGTACATATGTTAATGGAGAGTTAAAGCGAATTCCCTACAGTAAGAATGATAATATACTCCTTTGATGAGCACCAACATCCGGAGTTGGATCGATCTTTTTCTGAGCCGAAATGGCTCTTCGGGCTCCTGTTGGAACTCTTTGAATGAATCCATAGGTCCCTTTGTCCTCTAGCACAGGTCTTGAGAAAATATGCACGTGCACCCTTTTTTTGGCGTCTTCTCTGTTCTGAACCAACACACACCTTTCGCGTTTTGGGGTTTTGGGACTCCTGCATGCAAGCTCTCCCAGAATCCTTGTCCTTCCAACTCCTAGTCACCGAAACACCAAAAAGGGCTTAACGGTTCTGGATCACCCCTTATTCTCTGTCCACATGACCACCACTCTGTGACCACGCGCTTAACATCAAAGCGCTACTGTCTTTTCGCGATTCGGGAAATCGCGATGCAAGCGTTCCTCCTGTTCTCTGTCCTTCAAAATGTCGAAAACTGAAATAGGGCCTAACGGCTCCTTAGCTCCTCCCTTAAGTCACTTTTCATACGATCGGTCTTGTGACCTGGTGCTATTCCTCTGAATGCTTTCAGGGTTTTGCGATTCACGATTTTGCGATTTCGGCTGCAATGATTCTAGGTCCTTTGAAGTCCCGGACCTCGAAATGCCAAAATCTCCCCCTTGAGAGATCAATGGTCCAGATTCCTCTTGAACCGATGACCACGATCCCACTAGATCGACGATGCACAACCTTTCATTGCTGGTTTTGTTATTCATTTATTTTACATTTCTATTGCAATGATTCTAGGTCCTTTGAAGTCCCGGACCTCGAAATGCCAAAATCTCCCCCTCCAAGAGATCAATGGTCCGATTCTGAACCGAGCGACCATCATCCCACTAGATCGACGATGCAACCTTCATAATTTTCCCTAAATCCCTCACCACTGCCATGTGTCCTCCCTTGATGAATAGTGTCGACATTTCTACAATTTTGTGAACCACGAAGTTCACAATGAAATACCTAAAATCACTTGTCGCCTCCAAACCCCGAACTATGAAATAGAGAAATTAAACGCCTTAGAGTGTTGGAAGACACTCGACCTTAATCTCCTCGCTTCTCTGCAAGATCCAATGACTCTCGCAACTTCGACACTTCTTCCACGAAGTGTTTCCACCGTCCATACAGATCCTCTCCTGGGGTGCTTCTAAGCGCTTAAATCCCCTGTAACTTGGTGTGACCCTATGGCTCTCGGGATTTCGACACTTCTTCCTGAAGTGTCCCTATCGTTCATTTCAGTTGCTCTCCTACACAACCTCCCAAAGGTTAAACTCTGTGTGCCCAGATCCTTTCTCCAACTGATCTAACGATAGTTGTGCTCCCTCCTGAGCTTTATCTCTCTGAACCTCAAAGGTTCCTTCGACCTAGGTTTAGATATTTCCTTTATACATATAAGTATGTTGGAGTAGTTTGAGATTTAAGGGAAGTGATAGAATTATGGAAAGAATTTATCCACATAAGCTTTTATGTTCGAAGTAAACTAGACTGGTGTAATAATGTCATTATCGACAGAGATGAATCTTACCTTCTCTTAAATTCTAAGCTTAAATGAAATTGATTTATGTCATAGAAGAAAAAAAAAATTGTGGTGAATTTGAGGTACATTACATATGGTATCAGAGAAAAAGCTATAACACTGGGCCTGAGCATGGCCACATTAGCTACTTAGTATACATTCTGACGTAGGTAAAACTAATAAATCTTTTGGTTTCAAACAGAAATCCCTTTCTGTTTTTTGTAAATTATGGCAAATCAGGAGGGTGTAGAAATCAGGATGGAAGGAAATCCGCAGCAAGGACCTCTGGGAGATCCAAGACAGAATAGTGATGGAAGCTCACCCATAGAGGTGTTGGAAACAATGAGGAATCTTATTGTTGAACTACAGGTTTTCAAGGCCAACAATAAAAAATTGAAGAAAGCATAGCGGGAACAACAAGAGATAAATGAAGTCCTTCTACGTAGTATAGTAACCAAGAAAATCCCAAAAGACGATAACCATGATGAAGAAGTCAGCAAAAGGGCCTCCAAGAATTATGGACTGGAAATAGAAAAAGGAGATAGTTCATCTGAAGGGACACCTTCAGCTAAGGACAAAACTATACCAGACAGAAAAAGAAAACAAGTAGACCACCTTGAAGGAGAATTTAAAAAGATTAAACCAGCTACCTTTGATGGAGAATCCAGGACAGGAGAAGAATTTGAGGCATGGTTGTTGGACATAAAAAAATACTTCACGATCTATAACTATTCCAACAACATGAACGTCATAATGGCCATCTACAATCTGAAGGGGAAGGCCAGCATTTGGTGGTAGGACTTGAAATTGGCCAAGGGCCTAAAGGAGAAACAGTTGGAATGGTCCGACTTTAAGAAGTATTTCAAGAAACAATACCTTTCTGAAGTCTATTATGAAAGGAAGAAGAAATAATTTTACGAGTTACGACTTAGATAGATGACGATGGAGGACCTTATAAATAAATTTCTGGAACTACTAAGGTTCATACCGTACATTCGGGAGGATAAGGTAAAAATCCAACAATTCTTAAGTTGTTTACCATAGGCCTACCTGTACAGAATTGAGTTTGATAGCCCCAAATCCTTGAGTGAGGTATTCAGGAAAGCACGAATGTGTTATGACCAATATAAACAATGAGTAGAGTGTAAGGATAAGAAGCAATATGGAATGAACCAGCAGAAGAAGGGATACTAGCCAGCTCCTTATCGGAATGCAGCAAAAATTTTCCCAAGGAAGGATTTTCATTCCAATCATCCGAATATGCAAGGTAGCGATAAACCGGTAAACCTGGGAATGAAGAAGTTTGGGGACAACTCCCGCGAGCCATTAAAGTGTTAGGAGTGTGGAGAGCCTCATCTAAGGAGGAATTGTCCATGTTTAATTGCAGCAAACAGAACTGTTGTTCACAATTTGCAGGAAGCCTCAACAGTGGGAGATGTGAGCAGAAGTCTGCATCGAATAAATGCAGCCATAGATGGTCGACAAGCTGACCACCAGTCCTTGGTGGTAGAAATTGAAGGTAAAATCAATGACACTCGAATTTTTGTTTTAATTGACCCTGGAGCTACGTTAAGTTATATTACTCCCGATGTAGTACAGTCGAATAAACTTAAGAAATTGAAGCATGCAAAATCATGGCTTGTACAACTAGCAACAGGTACAAAAAGGAAAGTAGTTGACTTTATTTCTGATCTTGAGTTCATCTTAGATGGTCAAAAGATAAGTACCAATCTGAACATCCTACCACTAGGATCTTATGATATGATTATCGGGATGGATTGGTTGGAACAACACAAAGTAGTGCTAGACTGTTATACAAAGTTACTTAGCTATAAAGATAATTTTGGCACTATTAGAACAGCCCAAGGCATACCAAAACCTGTATCAGTCAGACAATTTTTAGCGATGCAACTCAAGAAATGTATTAGAAAGGGATGTCAAGTTTACGCCATCCAAGTGACGAATCTATTAGAAAAAGAAGATAAGCCCAAGTTATAAGACTTTGTTGTTCTATGTGAATTGAGAGACATGTTTTTGGATGAGATACCAGAATTACCTCCTAGAAGGGAAATAGATTTCTCCATAAAATAACTACCTGGATCAGCCCCTATCTCAAAAGCACCCTACCGAATGAGTCTACCAGAACTGACAGAATTAAAAATACAATTACAGGAGTTGTTGGACAAAGAGTATATCAGACCGAGTGTCTCTCCATGGGGAGCACCAGTCCTCTTTGTGAAAAAGAAATACGGTACTCTAAGACTATGTATCGATTATAGACAACTAAACTAAATGACCATTGAGAACAAATACCCCTTACCAAGGACAAATGATCTGTTCGATCAACTTGGTGGGGCCAAGATCTTTTCAAAATTGGATTTACGATCTGGTTATCATCAAGTTAGGATAAAGGATAAGGACATAAACAAAACATCTTTTCGAACAATATACAGACACTACAAGTTTGTAGTCATACCTTTTGGACTCACTAACGCACCAGCCACATTTATGTGCTTTATGAACAACATTTTCAGTCAATACTTAGACAAGTTCGTAGTAGTATTTATCGACGATATTCTGGTCCATTCTAAAATGGAGGAGGAACATGATGAACACTTAAGAATAGTTCTGCAAACATTAAGCAAACACAAACTATATGCAAAATTCGAAAAATGTGACTTTTATAAAAAAGAAATACAATATTTAGGACATGTCATTTCCTCGGAAGGTATTGCCATAGACCCAGAAAAGATAAAATCCATTATGGAATGGCCAGTACCTAAGGATGTGGCAGATATATGGTCATTCATGGGAATCACCGGATATTATCGCAAATTTATAGAAGGGTTTTCCAAGATAGCCTACCCTATCACATCATTACAAAAGAAAGGGACCAAGTTTAACTGGTCGCAAAAGTGTCAAGACAGTTTTAACAAGTTGAAAGAATTATTGATATCGACACCCATTTTGAAGGTAGTAGACCCAGATAAAGACTTCACAATATGTGTTGATGCAAGTAAAGAGGGACTAGGTGGTGTTCTAACTCAGGAAGGGCACGTGATTTGTTACGAGTCCTGGAAATTAAAAGAACACAAGTGAAATTATGTCACTCATGACTTAGACTTGGCAGCAGTAATACATGCCTTAAAAATGTGGCGACACTATATAATGGGCAGAAAATTCCTACTATTGACGGATAATAGCGAGGTGAAATATATGTTTAACCAACCAGACCTTAATGAAAGAAAAGCAAGTTGGCTAGACTTCCTGAGCGAATTCAACTTCGAGGTCAGACATATCAAGGTTAAGGAAAATAAAGTAGCAGACGCTTTAAGCAGAAGAGTGCATGGGTTATTTGAGATAAATATCAGTAGGGCAGAAAGCGATCTGGAGCAAAGAATAAGGACGACAAGTATTAACGACGAAAATTACACTAAGGTGATGGAAAAATTTCAAAACATTATTGCAAACTCAGATAAACCGGATCTAAGTATTGAAAAGAAGGGACTATTACGATTTAAAAATAGACTTTACATACCAGATTCAACAAAGTTAAAATTAACTGTTTTAGACGAAGTGCATAAAAAATAGTATTCTGGCCATCCAGGTTACCAGAAAACAATAACAACACTCAGAAAACTATTTTACTGGCCTAATATGAAGGTCGAAACAACAGAGTACTTGTCTAGGTGCTAATATTGTCAGCAGGTTAAGGCCGAGCACCAACACCCAGCCGGCCTATTACAGCCATTACCAGTACCAGAATGGAAATGGGAGACTATATCACTAGACTTTATAACAGGTTTTGTTGGAAGATTGGTTGTTGTCATTGATGTCAACCCTAGTCATGGGTTTTGGACCACAAGATTGATGAAGTTATTTGGACATGAAGGAAAATGCACATGCAGATACAACACCCATGGATGGACAGTATACATCATGTTGTTTCCGGTGGTATGTGGCACGTCACGTGGATCCTCATGGTTGAGGAGAAATGATTTTTTGAAGATGACAAAGTGAATTGTACATGTAGGCCCTGAAGATAATTAAAGAAAACAATTACAAAGTAAGA